>LPNX010387087.1:193095-236522 GCA_001517045.1 Pseudotsuga menziesii
CAGGGAGGGCAGGAGTGTTAGAAAAACCACCTCAAGCAAAACTACTCCCAAAAAGGTATTTTTGTTGTAGTGCTCACTCAAAATTCCTTTTTTTAGAGTATGACGACATGGTTGACTTGACAACATATGAAATTGATTTTATGGAAGAGGATCATATATGGGGTGACATGGATGGGGATAACTACATTGGGGATGACTACAATGGGATATCCTCAAATGGGAACATACTGATCATGGGAAAAATGACTCCAAGGGTGAATCCTTACATAATACTCTAAAAAAATGCAACTAGGAATGCTTCTATAATAAGGGACAATATGTGATCTGCATGGGAGCTAAGAAGCATTGTTTTGTCCTTTTCCATGGTGTAATGAGCTCAAAGAAGGGATATAAGTGTGCTCAATGTGATGCATCTCATGGATTTTCATCAAGCTCCAGACATTTGATGCTCACCAATGTTTTCAATTTTAAGGAGTCTTAAAAACTCAAAGAAAACTCCATAAGTGGTATTTTTTGTAAAGTTAGTATCTGAGGTCCAAAAAAGAAAAAAAGTATACCAGGGAGAACTTTTCTAGCCAAAATGGACTAGAGTATTCCTTTCTTGTAAATAGTACATTCTACCTGAAAAAGGGTAGACTTATATCGGATGGGCGTTCTTTCGAGTTCTTTTAAAAGTCTAAAAGAAACAAGCTCACTAGGAAATCTTTTCATTTTTTAAGGAGTAAAAAAAAAGCTTAAATGAAACTCCATATTGGGAGTTCGTCTATAGGGGATGGCCAAAGAGTTACAATGTGAAGTTTTTCATACAGATTTGTTTTTGGATATCACACTATATGAACTCCTAATCCTATGGGAATGTGAATGACATGGGTGCCAAATGCAAGGAGTACTACTAAAAAATCACCCATGTAAGGGAAGGATCTACTGCAGAGCAAAGGAAAATGAAAATGGTGTTTGGGCGATGCCACTTACTTGGACATAAGGGTATCCTACAAGTGTAAAAGGGAAACTAGATTAATCCATCAAATACTATGTGGGAGAGGATGAACTATATGCTAGTTAAGAGGTTATACCTGTACGGATCGATTTTTGGATGAAACAAGGGGAGTTCATCACAACCTTGACCTACACACATGGAAATGATACCCAAGCATAAAAGGTGTGTCTAGAAATCAAACAAAATATACAAGTTACATGTGACCCCGACAAATGGCCAATATCACGCATGTGAACAAGCATTAGAGGAAATTTGAGGTCTAAAATGGGCCTCCTAAGGAAAATAATAAAATAATAGTTATTAATTTTGGAGGAAGAATGAAAAAAACTACTTTTTTTGTTCGTATTTTCGACATATCTCCTTGTGTTTTTCTCAAATTCTGAGTGGGAGAGCTCATTGGATGAATAATTTGATTCTACATCCAACGAGTACCCACACTGCATACTTTTGATGGACCCCTCTACCCCAAAAATAAGAAATACTTGAAAAAATGTGATGATGTCATCATCACATTTTTTCAGGTATTTCTTATTTTTGGGGTAGCGAGGTCCATCAAAAGTATGTAGTGTGGGTACTCGTTGGATGCGGACTTAAATTCCGCATCCAATGAGCTCTCCTACTCAGAATTTGAGTAAAAACACAGGGAGATATGTCAAAAATATGAACAAAAAAAATAGTTTTCTTTTATGACAAATATGTCAATTCAACCATTATGGTTGACTCATTTTTTTGAAATTCTATTCGTTCTTGAATTGCAACTCACAAAATTTATTGTTGCCGCATTTTCTTATAAGGCCCATTTTAGACCCCAAATTTCCTCTAATGTGATAAAGGTTAAATTCTTTCCCACATGCTATGGGAATGGGTTTTGTGACGATGGATCAAGTATGTGTTGGGTTGAGAAACGTGCTCATTGAAATAGGAGGACAATTTTGAATATTATGTAACTTCAGAATATATTCTTGTTATATTATACATGCAATTCTTTTGGGATATATTCGTATTGTAATTGATCATGTAAAATCCCCAAAAGAAAAAAGCTAAACCCTACTTGTAAAGTTGGCTCAGAAGAATCCAGAAGAAATATTAAATAATAATTATTTAATGTCCCCCAAGTGAAGTTATCCCATGCAGTTAGAGAAGTATGCCCCATAAGGAAAATTCACCCTAAATACAAGTATAAATAGGGGAGGCACACTTCTCATTTGGACATATTAAGCACTCAAGCAAGTTCTCTAGAGAGAGAATAACAAGTTCGTTAGAGGAAGAGAGAAGTATATTTGTGAAGGTATCTTATCCTTGGGATTTCTTATCTTGGTTATTCTAAAATATTTGTGAGAGACAACTTTATTTATTCATTGTACTAGTTTTACAATGTACTTGTTGTCTGAATCTATACTAAAGAAGTTGATAGGTTTTCTTCCCTTTAACGGTTTCCTAGAGGATAAGTTTTGTGTATCTTGTGTATGTTGTTGAATGTATTTCTTTTAGTGATCCTTATGCATGAAATTATTATTACATGTTGAATGAATGAAATTCTAACACAATTGATTGTGTTAGTGCTAGAAATTGTTCCTAGACTACCACAAGAACAAGCTAACACAATCTCAATAAGAAAATGAAATGAAATTGGTTTTTTAATGGTTTTGGTTTAAAACTTTATCAACTGTTGGGCAATAGGGCAGACCCGGGTTTAATCTTTTCATGTCGCACCAACAAAAGACCCACAGTGTTGGCCCTTTTGGCAACAACCTGCGCGCAGGTTGCAGTCTCACCCGAAACAGCTATGGGGTGCTGCAGAATCAGGTTTCTGCAAGCAAAGAGGGGAATTACTGTACCTTAGCCTTGAATAACCTTATCTACCAGTAATCACAAAGTTTTACCATTTATTCTCAAGTAAGTTCGCAGATAGATAGATAATCGTGACTTGCTTAACCCACTACAGGGAATTCACAATGAAGCTTATTATTTAGCAGTGATCTATATTATCAAATGTATTCTTATTAATGCATAAAAGATAACAGAAACAGAATACAACACAAGAAACCACAACACCAAATATAACATGGTTCACCCCCAGTGTAGGGGCTACGTCCACCAAACTGCGTTTTATTCAACTTGCTACAAAACCGCAGTTTGATCTGGGCACTCAGCTGCAGATTTCTTCAGTCCTTAAAGCTATGCACACAGCAGCAGGCCTCTGCGCACACAGCTGCAGATCTTTCCTTAATCCTTCTTACAAAAACCCTCTACACACACAGCTGCAGATTTTTCCTTAATCCTTCTTACAAAAACCCTCTGCGCACACAGCTGCAGAGGTCATCCACGCACACAGCTGGGACTTAACCTTCTTTACAAAATCAACCTTAACCTTGCCTTAATCTTCCTTACATCATAAATCCTAACCTATCTTCTTTACATAAGCGCTTATTTATACTGCGCATTTTTACAAAACCATGGTCTTAAACCATGGGCACCCAAAAAACCCTAAACCCTGGATTTAAACCACGGGTTTATTACAACAAAAGAGGGTTTTGACTTACCCTGATACCCCTAAGACTATCTTGACCCATAAATCCACTTACCAACAGCCGCGAGGTTACCACAACTAGTAATCTTTAGGGACATGCCCCAACAGGCCCTTAAGACTCACTAGTGGCCCGTCCCGGGGCACTCTGCGAGGACTCTGGTGGGTGAATCTTCTGCGTGAGGGCCTGGAAGCGACTGGTGAGATTATGCAGTATCTCATCAGTGGCTTTCTCCTTTTCCACTAGTTCCTGTAATACTGAAGAAGAGTCCGTGTCAGCCTTTTCCTGCGCAAAAGTGTCATAGGTCTTCAAAATTTTGAGCTGGCTCTCCGCAGTATTGGTCAATTCTAATGCTTCATCAACCAGGGGCTGTAACGCATTTTCCAGCATCATCACCTTCGTCCTGCAAGACTCGATTTCCTGTTGAAGTTCCTTGCTGCGCTTTACTTTAGCCATCTTCTGCATAGGTGGCAGCGTCTTGATTTCTATTCGGACTGCATCTAACTCATCCTGGCGCAACTTGATGGTTTCCTGAATCTTCCCTACATCTGGATGGTCCTGCAGGTTTTCCCATGCTTCTATGCTGTCTTCCATTAGTTTTGCGACACTAGCCACGTTGTCTGATATTTTTGTTGCTGAAGCCTTGATGTCCTGCTAGCGCTGTTCTCGGACCTCTGGTGGAGTCTCAGGAGGAATGCGCAGTTGAAGTTCTGCAATCTGTTGCTAATGTTCTATCTTCATCCTTTCAACCTCGCTGTGGGACTGCTGGGCATAGTCTCTCATCTTATCAATCTTCTACTTTGGTTCTTCTGTTTCCTGGATGTCGGAGTCAGAAAGACTCCGACATGCCTCGTCCAATGCTTGCATTAGCGTAGTTGTTGTCTGTTCACCTCTTTCTTCTGTTGTGCGATCTCTTCTAGGCGTGCTGCGAAGGTTTTGTTTTGCTTGATGGAGTATTCCAGTTGGACTTGTGACACTTGAGTTCGGGTATGGATCTCCTTTGTAATCGCGAGCTGACGGAGGTGCAACTCTGACATAGGCATCTTTGTATAATCAAGCTCCGCGGTTATATTTGTCTGGGGTCGAGAATCGATGTCAGGCTGTATCAAAGTTGCACTTGATACCTGTCCCCGGGGATCCCTGAGTGGCCATTGCCTAATATCCTGCTGCGTGGGTGCCATAGTGCTATTTGTCGCAGTATTGGGCGCTGATTTTGCAGTTAGCTCTTTTAACTTCGATACCCTGTTTGCGATACCTGAGAGGCTGGCAAGATGTAGTTCCGTAAATTCTGACCATTTTTTAGTAAGTGCTGTCGTAGACTGTTCGAGAGCATGCTCCAGTGCATCCAGCGTGACAGTGGCTTCTTCCTCGATATCTTTATCCTTCGATGCTTTTACCTTTTTACGGGGCTGTGTCTTGGTTACCTCGGCTACTTCTGGTGACTTGCGCTTTGTTGGTGGGGTAGGATCTGTTATGGTCTTGACTGACTCCTCATCCTGTTCATCCTGTTCATCCTGCTCATCTTGTCTGCCATCTCCACCCTGGCCGTTGTCATTTATCTGCGAATCACTTAGGTCTTCGCTATCTTCCCATGGGCTTTGCTGCTGCGCCTGACTAGTACCTGCGCCAATATTGGTAGCTGGGGGAACTGGAATAGAGGGTTTTTTCCCTAAATCTTTCAGCCATTCGGCCGGCCATTGCTGAACGATCCGCCGGATATCTGGTTCGGTGACTGCATATGGTAATTTGAAGCATTTCCGTTGAGGATCTGCATGAGCTTGAATGAAAACATGATGCATGTCGGCACTAAAGTGCGCGACACCCTCGTATTGAGAGAACACTTCGTTGGTAAGTCGAGGTGTTCACACAATCTCATAGTGAAGACTCATAGCATAGAAAACGAACACAGTGTTCGTCATCTGTTGAGTTTCCTTATCTGAGGATATCCAAAGGGAGGCATACCTTGCTGCCCCTGGCGTGCCGGGGTTTATTTCGACAAACTGGGCTTTAGTGGGTTCTTTCCACCCAACTAATGCAATAAGGCTTATAAGCCAGGAATAATGAAAAGGTCTACCTTTTTCTTGCGCATCGCGGGCATCCTCCAAAAACTCCTTCGCAAGATATCTGGCCCAATTATAAGTATAGCCCTCAGCGCAGTTCATAGCAATCCGGATAACCGGGGCAGGTACTTCAGTTGGCCTGCATTTCCGTATGAGTTTGCAGGCTAAGATTTCAGCTGCAAACCGAATGGGCTGCTCCCGAATCACGGAAGTATGATACCCCCGTTTCCATTTTGTCAGGCCAAACCGCTCCTTCATGGTTTGCGCAAGCTTTGTATCGTCATGTTTGGACGGAAACTCGGTTCCCGGATCTAGTCCTGCCATGGGTAAACCTGTGATCCTATGGATGAGGGCGGTGTCAATAGGAATTCGCTGGTCCCCTATCCATAAATAGCCGTCATGCACTAGGGCTAGTAACTGCTTGGCCACTATAGTCACATGTATGCCGCATCCAAAATGGGGAATGTTAAATAGCTTGAGTAGGCCAGCTTTGTCCAGGCCCGCAGCCCATGTTTTCACTTCCAGTAGTGTGACCTTATGATCGGGGTACTTGACACGGTGCAAGTATTCGGCTGGTTCAAACTATGGGAACTTGCCATGGTCATTGGTGTCATGATCGTTGTACTTAAGCCGATCAATCTTCCCTGTCATACTTCCAATCAGCTGTACTCCTGGTGGAAACGAAGGTGTGGCTAATGTAAATTGCTTTGTCCGACGGGGTAATGTGGTGCCTGGGCAAATAGGTGGTAGATATGGTGGTTGTGGTGGTGGAATATTCTCCCTTCCCTCGGCCGGGTCCTGTGCGGAACCAGAGGGCTCCATAGGATGAGCCGCTGGTGGTTTCCTTGTTTGCTGCGGCCGGTCTTGGTTGCGCTTGGTGCGAGTTTCAATTCTAGACTTTTTCCTGGTAGACCGTGTCTGCATCGGCCGTGGTGGTGCTGGGGGAGTGGCTTCACAGTGAGCTATGGCAGGCAGCCGAGTAGAGCAGGTGATCAAACCCTCTTGCTCGAATTCTCTGACCAAGGCGTCAATCTCGCGTTCGGTGGTCATGGGTTCACTCAGAAAGCTTGAAGAAATGCAGGATGCGATTTTTCCTAACTTAGGCATCTTCTTATACACACCATCAATCAAATCGGGGAGGACAGTGCATTGAAGGCACCAAATCTGACGAAAATCTTGTCCATGTGGGGCGCGATTGCCGGTACTGGTCTTAGTACATTCATTTAAAGCACTTAAAATCCTGCCGCCGCCAAATTGGCTGCCTCCCAACGGTCGAATTTTGAGCCTCGCTACATTTTTGGGCTGCGACAGAATCATGGTCGCAGCCTCGGGGCAATAAGCAACCTCGGCCCAATAGTGCCCTTCGACCCAACCAGGTAGTATCTGCGATAGGACTATAAAATTTGAGGTACTAGCGTCTTGGATCTGCCCCTTGAACTTACTTCGCACTTCTTGAGCTTGCCTTATAAATTTGGGGCACACAAATTTCTGGTAGGTTCCCCGACAGAGCTGAGGCTTTGTATGATCGGCCCCCCATGCTGCTGTAGCATCTATTTCTATTTCCAGACACTGGGTGTTTTGTGACTGAGGTACTTGTTCTGACATCGGTGGAATAATTTGTCCAGGGTCTGTCATCCCAACCTGTGCAGGCACTTCTCGAGGCTGTGCGCTAATGCATCGAAGAGACTGAGTGATCTGCACACACCTATGGCCATGTAGCTCGTACAGTTGTTGCTGCCAATTCTCCATACCATCGTCTGAATCAGACATGCAAGAGCTATCACATTGCCAATCCATTACACCATCAGCATTAGGCTCAACATAATCTGCATCCTTGGCTATGATGTTATAGATGTGGTCTAGAGTATCCTGCTCCCCTTCATCTCTGAGTGGTTCTGTATATCTTTCTCCTTGGGATGGGTCGAGGGGTATAATAACGCGCAGGCCATTTCCTTCGAAGGTCATCTGTCGCCTTTTAAGGTTGATGATTGCAGCATTGGCCATGGCCCACTCAATTCCCAATACGGCTGGGTAAGGGTTGCTGTCATCAATGATCTCAATAACTTCAAAGTCTGCTAGAGTACTGACCCCATCGATGTCGATTGGGACACTAAGAAGTCTCCCTAGCGGTACAATCCTTTGCTGGTTAGCTAGTCGCAGCTGTATAGGTGACCAAACCAGGGAAGGCTTTCCCATTTGTCCCCAGGTCTGCTTGGGGAGGACATTGACGTCTGATCCAAGATCCAGGATGACATCAGTCATATCATATTCTCCTATCTGAACGTTCAACCTCATTTCCCTTCCCATTCTTCGGACACGACTAATAGTTTTCTCTTGATCAATTCCTCTCTAAGGGTCTATGACAGCAAGAACTTTTTGCAGCTCGTTTAGAGCGTTCTGATTGCGCAAGAGTTTCATACAGCTCTGCAAGAAAGAGGATAGTGTACTTACTTTATCCGTCGAGGCCTCCTGTGGCTACGAAGCCTGCTGATGTTGTCACGCAGATATTTCTACAGCGCCATCAACATTATCGCATCGGGCCTCCTGGACTGGTGCGTGGTCCTTCGCGGGGCCAAGGGATGGGACTTTTTTGGAGGCCTGTTGTGTGCACACCGTGGCAAGTTGCTTTGGCGAGTCTTGAGTATGTGTCGTAGCTCCACTCCGGGTGACCACAATGAGGGCTGGGGCAGGTCTTTGCTCCACGGAAATCAACTGAATACTTGGAGTAGGGCCACGGTTGTTTTCCTGAATCTTTGCAAGGAGCTGGGGGCACTGTTCAATCACGTGATCCACTGCGTGGCAATACCGACATGTCATAGTGGGGTTCCGACAGTCGCGAGCCAAGTGACCAACTTGGTTACAATTGTAACACACAACCTGGCCTCTACCTCTGCCGGTCATCCCACCACGGCCGCGACCGCCAAAAGCACCTCTGCCAGAGGTGCCGCCACGGTAACCATAGCCATCATTATTCTGGGCTTCATTGTGGACTTGGTAGGCATCAGAGGTGCGCTCTCGCATAAGGTCATAGCTACGACATTCTGCTTCATTATGCCCAATGGACTTACAAAACTGGCAGTATGGGTTTTTGGGAACTTGAACATATCTCTGAAGAAGATGGCAGTTCTCAGGGCGATGCTGGCTAGAGGTGCGGCAAATCTCACAATATATAACACCGGCATTGAATTGGGTGGGCGTGCCCGTGTTTAGATAGGTTCTGACCATGGGGCACTGGTCCCTATCGTGACCCTCGGACCGACATTGCGTACACCAGACTTCCTCTCGACTGGTTTTAGCTTTCTTCATGTCACGAAGTTCCAGGGCCATCGCTGCCAGCTGAGCTTGGATTTGAGCAAGACCAGAATCGTCTCCGATGGGAGTGGTCTCTAGCTTCATTGCGATTTCTAGAGCCTCTTGCTGGTTAGCAACCTTCTGTTGCATGAGCGGCGTTCTGATACGCGGCAATAACGCAGCGATAAACCATTCCTTGTGCTGCGCAGGACTAATAGTGAAGCTCACTTGGTCTAATAAGACTTTGAATCTCTGGTCAAAGTCCCACACGGATTTGCCGCACCGCTGTTGAATCTCTTTGAGTTCAGTGATGCTCTGTGATTCTGATTTTGGTTTCTTAAATTCCTTAATGATGGCGGCCTTGATTTCATCCAAAGTGGGGTGCTGATTACTGGAGAATTTCATGAACCAGGTCAAAGCCCGGTCGCGAAAGGAAGTAATAAGCTGCACGGTTCTCACATCCAGGTCGGTAATACTCTTCGCGTTCCAGACGGCCTCACATAAAAACCAGAACTGTTCTGGATCTTCTGATCCCGTTCCTTTGAAGATGGGCAGCTTAATGTCATCAGCTAGGTGGGCCATGGTGGTTCTGGGAGGGTTGGGAGGGGGGTAGGCCGTTGATGGGGGGGGATTTACGGGGGCAGGTTGACCTCTGGCCGAAATACTTGGACTTGGTTTCCTGTCACACTGCGACCGAACTTTAGGGTTAACGAAGCAACGCTGGGGGGTAACAGGAGGGTTTCCTTCGGGGTCGAATTGTGGAGGGTTGACAGGGGGAAATGCGGTGGTCTGTCCTGAAGAGTAGGATTCAAAATTCCTTTTGTACCATCGCTCACTTCGTGGCAACCCACTTTGCGCGTCGAAAGTAGTCACGGGGCCCTTTGAAGAACTGTCGTTCAGCTTCGCTGAAAGAAGTGCTTGTATCAATGGAAAATTCTGTCACGAAGGCCTCCAATGTATGCGTCGTCCAGAAATCGACAGCGTGGGATACCTCGTTGTTCACGTGTTGCACAAGGTTGACCCTTGCGGGTGTCCACATAGGAATCCGTCAAGCTTGAAAGTTTGTCCTCCTCTCTGTTAACCTAGACAACCACTGGTGCAACTCTCTGTGGAAATGACCAAAGAAAATTTCATAAGTATCACAAAAAACATACTGTTGTAAAAAGTCACTTGCGCTTCAACACGGATTCGTATTCTCTTGCTGCGCGAATTGCAAACAGGTCTCAGCAAACCAATCACTGATGTCCTTCACAGAGGGCCTCCAGAACATAGCCCTTGTGGTACAAGGTAAACCCCTCTTGAGCAGGTACTGAGTTCAACCGGCAACTGAACCAATTTTTTGGGCAATAGGGTAGACTCGGGTTTAATCTTTTCGTGTCGCACCAACAAAAGACCCACAGTGTTGGCCCTTTCAGCAACAACCTGCGCGCAGGTTGCAGTCTCACCCGAAACAGCTATGGGGTGCTGCAGAATTAGGTTTCTGCAAGCAAAGAGGGGAATTACTGTACCTTAGCCTTGAATAACCTTATCTATCAGTAATCACAAAGTTTTACCATTTATTCTCAAGTAAGTTCGCAGATAGATAGATAATCGTGACTTGCTTAACCCACTACAGGGAATTCACAGTGAAGCTTATTATTTAGCAGTGATCTATATTATCAAATGTATTCTTATTAATGCATAAAAGATAACAGAAACAGAAGACAACACAAGAAACCACAACACCGAATATAACGTGGTTCACCCCCAGTGTAGGGGCTACGTCCACCAAACTGCATTTTATTCAACTTGCTACAAAACTGCAGTTTGATCTGCGCACTCAGCTGTAGATTTCTTCAGTCCTTAAAGCTGCACACACAGCAGCAGGCCTCTACGCACACAGCTGCAGAGGTCATCCACGCACACAGCTGGGACTTAACCTTCTTTACAAAATCAACCTTAACCTTGCCTTAATCTTCCTTACATCATAAAGACTAACCTATCTTCTTTACATAAGCGCTTATTTATACTGCGCATTTTTACAAAACCATGGTCTTAAACCATGGGCACCCAAAAAACCCTAAACCCTGGATTTAAACCACGAGTTTATTACAACAAAAGAGGGTTTTGACTTACCCTGATACCCCTAAGACTATCTTGACCCATAACTTCGCTTACCAATAGCCGCGAAGTTACCACAACTAGTAATCTTTAGGGACACGCCCCAACATCAACAAGGAGGTAAAAACATAAACAAGATAACACAGAACTAGATCATGAACAACTTTGAAGAGCTGGGGATCAAACACATATGAATAAATCATGAACATTATATAAATAATATTGATTTCATCCACAAGATACAGTAATTTGCATGAGTAAAACCTTAAACAAGAAATGAAGTTGTATGTTGAGCAATCAAACATATTATAAAACAAAATAAGCATAACAGGTAAAATGGCTTATCAATATGTATATAATCAATAACAATCTTCAAACTTGCATAAGAGTTATCAGTCTTAGCTTCAGATACATCAGCTCTAGAGCCTCTCCTTGAGTCAAAATTCAAACCCTACCTCTAACTCATTTCCTACTTTTTATCATTTTTCCATAAAAAATGGTTACATAACTGACTTAAACTAACTTTTTAGGTCAGGATTCGAAACAGTTACAAAAATAAACTATTATCTATTTCAAAAATAAACTACTTGACACCTGTCACTAGTAATCTTCATAGATTCTTGGCTGCCTCAGCCAACAATGCAATTCCTTCTAAGGAATGTGACTGCCTTTTACTTCTCTGCTGTTCTGCTTCTAAATCTTTGATCTTCTTTAATAACATCTCATTCTGTTGGCTCAGACTTTGAACTTTTTGGTTCAATTCTTCAAACTGGCTCTGAGTCTGTCTTTTTCTCTTCAAGGCCTCTTTTGAAACATCAATCAATTCCTGGTAATGAGTATTGATATCATCAAGGTCCTCTCTCAGTCTTCTATTGGTCATCACCAATCCCTCATTGGTCTCACTAAGAAAACCAATTTGATATTTGTATTGCTTCACAGTCTTCTTTAGGTTCTCAGTTTCTGAATCTATGCATATTCCTCCCTATAATGTAGAAGTTTTATCTAAAATCCATGGGATATCAATTTTTCTAAAAATTAGGTCATCATCTTCTTCATCTTTGACTACTTCTTCTTCAACAAGAACTTCTGAAGACCTACATATTTCAGTGCTGAAATCTATTGGCTATTCTACAACCTTATTTCTTCCTGAATATGATTCTAAAATCACTGAATGTTCTTTCTTAATATAAAATTTATGAGAACTTAGGATTTCTTCTTCTTCCATGTCTTCCTGAGATGAATAATATTCAATCATAGTGATCTTTTCCTTCATTAAATTAGGGGTTAGAATCATTTTCATGTTAAGTCTCAGTTTGTTTTTGGCACTTGTTTTTGGTCTCCAGTTTGATTCTCCTAACATTACAAAAGATTTCCCTTGAAAATTTACACTTGATATTTGTACAGTTTCATCTTTCAATTCAACTACCACAGATTTTCCTTTAATCCTTTTATTTGGAATTTGCAAATTATCAGCCTTCAGTTTAGCTGGAACAGGAACCTCTCTTATGTTTTCTTGTACACCTGTGAAACTCTGATTTTGTTCTAATGAACTCCTCCATTCTTCTTGATTTATAATAGCTTTCTGGTTCTTTTCTACATTCTCTAAAACCTGCTCTTGATTACCATCAAATATTTCTTTTACCTCTTCACACACAGGCTCTTCGAATTTCTGGGTTAAAAATTCCTCTTGAACATTATCCTTTACAAACTCATCAGGTATTTCTTTCTTGAACCTTTTAACAAGGATATATTGTTTGTTCGTCTGCCTCTTTTTGGGTTGGTCTTCTTGCCCATTATGGAAGCCTAACAAAAACAAAAAATTATCCCAAGTTCTGCTCTTCTTCTGAAGGACTGTACAAACAATCAGCTTTATTAGTCCATGATGAAAAATAGATTGATGAGTATCATCCCTATGCCCTTTTATCCTGTTTGACATATTTTGCAGGATTTTCAAGAAGAAAAAGGGTGAATTCATCCTAGACTGTTGATTAAAATGTTGCAAGAATATAACATGTTATTTGAAAACCAGAGCAAATCTCCCCTCACATGTGATATAGATTTGTAAAATTCTAATGGCTTCTCTCCACTCAGGCTTAAATTTGTCTAATTGTACACCTTTCCCCCAATATAGGGTTTCAACTTTAAGTAATAGGAAATATTTTGGGATGAAGGTGAAAGTTATCTTCTTAAACCACATCTCTCCATCATTTGCTATGCCTGTAGCTTTTGATATCAATTCTTTTGTCAGTTCAAATTTTAGGATATCAAATGTAACTGTGTCTTTATCAAAACCCTGAACAAAATGATCTGACACTTTTGGGTTAGAACTTTTAATTCTCTCAAACAAATCAAACCATCCATCTCTTTGAAACATCGTTGCACAATCAAAAAAACTACTCATCCATCTTGTATCAGTGGGTTCCACTATGTTTGTCTTTCCACCTTTCTTCCTTTCTGGACTACAACCTTAACCTGATTATTCCTTTAAACAACTTCAGAAATGTCTTAAATTCTTCTCTGCAAGAAAATTAGTAACCTAACAAAATCGTAATAGGTGGGTTAACAATTTTCCATAATCCTTACATAAACAAACTCCCATCAATGCAGACCACAATTCCCCTGTTCATGCACCTGTCATAACAATAGATAAGATCATGAATATGTGCTATTGTATTTTGGACAAATGTATCAAAGCTTTTGATATTTTCTTTTGCAGCAGCCATGAGTAGCAACCACCTCTTTCAATAACTTTAACCTCATGAAATCATGATAGGTAAAACCACGATCCTCCTCAATAATATTTGCATCCTCTCATACACTTGCCATGATCATCACTACGTTCTGACACGTATCATTCTGTCCTCATAGGTGTTAAAAAATATTCCCACTATTGTCGATTACAAACCATCATGGTTATCTTCCATAATTTTGATAATTTGAGATTCTTGTAGCACCCTTGTTTAATGATTTTCAACCTTGTGCTACAGGAATCTCCTTTTTGCATAGTTTTTAGGCATGACTTAAAAATGAAGGTTAGTCATAAAACTAAAACTTGAAATAAAATCTATTATAAGATTTTCAGACCTTAAAGATATATATTAACTAATAATCCCAAATAAAAACTTTAAAACCAACAAAAATGAAATAACCAAATCATCAAAAGCATAAAATCAAACAAAAATGTACTTATTACTAAAAAAACCTCAAAACCAACTCAAAATTGAAAGCTAATAGGAAAACAATCTTTGAAAATTAAGGTACATAACTCAAGAACAAAATCTAGTTATAACATTTGGCTCATGCTGTGGGATGAAATCCTCCTTGTGAGGTTTCAAGAACCTATAGATCAGTGCCATCTTCCATCTCAGCTAAACTTGTCAATTATTCTACAAAATTTCCATTAGGCTATACAAACCTCTTGTGGACAAGAGTTGGTTCCCTAGTCTGAATGGGTTAGATCTAGAACAAAACACAAACATGGAATGCTAGACTCTCCCTAGATTTGGTTACTCAACTGAATCGAATGCCATAATACTTCTCTCAAAGGTTGTCCTTTCTATCCTTGAAGCTTACTACAGAAGAACCTGTAAAAGATGGAAGAAAACAAAGAAAACATGATAGCATACAATATAATCAACTAGATCTATGCTCATGACCAAGGAGTCAAGTAATACATACAAATGAAAAAACATATATGGGAAAGAAAAAGACATTCTTTATTAATAAATGATTGGAGAGACTACAACCTTCATGCCTTGGTGTTGAGAGTTCCTTTCAATGGCTCCTTGCCTCTAACTTCACCTTGCCTCCAAAGACTCAAGAATGATTTTGACAGAGTTTGGGTATGAAACACAATTCTTCCTCCTTTTGCCCATGGGGGGTGAACCAGTATTTAAAGGCATGGGAGGATAGGTATGTTTGAGGATATCATGGATGAGGTGGATATTAGATCCTAAAAGGGAGGATCTCAAGCTCCAGCTGGTCCTAAACCATAGGAATGAGGCTCCACAGAGGTCAGCTTCAAGAATCCTCTCGAAGCTTCTCTTTTTTAATTGAAAACTCAAGCACCGCATTTCCAATGAAGCAAACAAGTGGTGATAAGGGGGCACCACTTCTTGCAGTAGGGTGAGAATTGGTGGCACCACTCTTTGATCATGTATCAGGAGCGGTGTTGGTTCTTTGCTTCTTGGGTAACGCTTTTTGTCAATGGGGAAAGAGTGTTACCAGCTCAAAACAAGGAAAATTACAAGGGGTTAATTTATTCCTTCATTTTTCTATGGAAAAATTTGAGGGATTGGAGCAGTCAAGGGAATACCTATCTCATAACATGAGGGTGACGAGATTTCAGTATAATAGAAATGCCCTCCAAAGTATAATGGATAGAGGGAAACTATAGGCAATATACTTTGAGAGAACAAGGTATAGTGCCGAGGGGTCTGAAGGTCAGAACTTCTCAAACATCACCAACTTTCTGCAACACATTTTTATAGATGTCCCAAATGACTCACAACATGGTTTCCGACCAATACAACGCAGATCCATGTGAGATACAAAAAAGTCATGGTTACTAAAATACATCGTAGATCCATGCGAAGAAGACTCAAAATTGGACATATCTACTAGAAATACAATGTATATCTATGTCATACAGATGCAAATATGAGCACAGCCACGAACATACAAATGTGGATCCATGCAAGGACTCATACAGATACTCCATCACAACTTGGGGAAAGCAATGAGTGTTTAAAAGGTGCCCAGGGTCTTCATCTCGTCTTTTACAAAGTACAATTATATCCATGTGATTACAATGATTTGAAGTCAAACATGGTAGAAACCACTTGATTACCGATCAATGATGTGAATCGTTAACAAGTGAGAGGGAGATCACCATTGATGTCAATGATTCCCAAGGTACTCTAGTACAATATACTAAGTGTGAATAAATGTTCTGACATCGAACACTTAGTGGAATATTTCAATCAAAGTTCAATGATGTGAACCTATGTCGAAAATGAGAAAATCTATCATTAAGGCATACAGACCTCAAGGTACTAAACTTGTTTCTAAGACTAATTCCTGGATGATGAGCTGGTGTCGACAGGAATAGTCTCGTCAAAGGAGGGCCATGATGAATCCCACATCGACGACATGAAACTCAGAACAAAGTTATGGAATGTTGTAGATAATGTAACCATAGGTCTGACTCAAAAAAGTTGTTTTGACTGCAAGTGTAAACTCTCAAAACAATTTCCCTTTTGAACATAAGGCGGCGCGACTGAAGACTTGGCAACATTGACTTGTCGAGGTGGAACACAATGCGATAATGGACAATGCAATATTTGAGAGACTCAAAGGAGTGGCATGACTCATGAAAGTGGATCGACTCAGAAACAAGCTGAATACCCAACTGACTGAATGAAATGCAGATAAGTGCCATGTTCAAAGGTGACTAATAACTGCCATTATTGCAAAATGTTTTCCCTTTCCTTTAATTTCCCCATTATGATTGGTGACTGCCTCTTTTCATTTTTATGATTTCAAAGAGGGTAACAAACACTCATTGTAGCTCATCAAGTGATGAGTCCAAACACATATGTTTTAAAAACTTGAGAAAGGAGGGGTTCATTCCCAAAAAAGGGTCTTTCAATGTTTAATTTAACGAGTCCAATGAAAGAAAACTCAGTGTAGTTCATGTTAAGAGAGTCTGAACAAACTAAATAAAACTCCAAAGGGTCCTTTTTCATATGATTTAGTCTCTAGGGTCCTAAAAAGTGTAAAATAATGCCCGAGATAACTCTTCTAGTCATGATTGGCTGGAGTGTTCCTTTTCCGTAAATAGTCTATCTGAACCAAAAAAGAGATAACCTACCATTGGAGAGACGTCTCTTCAAATACTTTTATGAGTATGAAGAACACAAGTACTCGACTATATTTTCACATTTTAAGAGTCCGAAAAGAGCTTAAAAAAGACTCTATTAGCCTTTTTCATGTTTGAATCCAGAGCACGAAAAAGTAATAAACTAAGCTCAAACCAATTTTCATGTTTTAACCAGAGCGCGAAAAAATGAAAAGTAAGATCAACACCATCTTACTATTTTTAACGAGCTCGAAGATCAGTTGAAAGAATGCTCGAAGATTGGTTTCATTTTTACACAAGCTTGAAACCAATGGGTAAACTATGCTTGAAAAAATCCCATTAAAATGATATATAGAGGTTGGAAGCTTTCCCCCATCATGATTGCTAGTGAACCTTACCCCTAGCATGGTTTCTAGGAGCTCAACATGCCCCCCAAGTTTCATTTCCTCTGACGATTCTTCTTCCATACTCAACCTAAAAACCTGGTTACTAATGTGAAAATGTTCACCAGGGGGGTAAGAAGAATGAGAATTAGGCAGGTGAAAAGAAGGTTCAAGTTCTAACACTAAAGGGAAGACTTGACTCAAGGGAAGGGGATATGTTTCATTTTTACACAAGCTTGAAACAGAAAGTAACTATGCTTGGAACATGGTTCATTTTTATGCAAGCTTGAAACCAAAAGGTAAACTATGCTTAAGGAAACCTACTTCATTTTTTAATGAGCTTGAAATAGAAAATGAACTATGCTCAGGAATGGTTTCATTTTTATGCAAGCTTGAAACCAAAGGTAAACTATGCTTGAGGAGATCCATTTCATTTTTTAACGAGATTGACATAGAATGGGAACTTTTCTCATAAGCATCTGTTTCATTTTTAACGAGCATGACACAAAATGGGAACTATGCTCACAGGAATCTGTTTCATTTTTTAACGAGCTTGACACAAAATGGAAACTATGCTCACAGGAATCTGTTTCATTTTTTAACGAGCTTGAAACAGAATGGGAACTTTGCTCAAAGGAATCTGTTTCATTTTTTAACGAGCTTGACATAGAATGGGAACTTTGCTCAACAACCTATTTCATTTTTTAACGATCTTGAAACATAATAAGAACTATGCTCACAGGGTCGTTTCATGGTTTAACGAGCTCGAAACTAAAATAAAGTATGCTCAAAATGACCTGTTTCATTTTTACACAAGATTGAAACAGAAAATAATTATGCTTGAAACATGGCTTCATTTTTATGCAAGCTTGAAACCAAAAGGTAAACTATGCTTAAGGAGTGGTTTTATTTTTTAATGAGCTTGAAACCAAAATTAAACTATGCTCTCAGGCATTTGTTTCATTTTTTAACGAGCTTGACATAGAATGGAAACTATGCTCACAGGCATCTATTTCATTTTTTAATGATCTTGACACAGAATGGGAACTTTGCTCAAATGCATCTGTTTCATTTTTTAACGAGCTTGACACATAATGGGAACTTTGCTCAACAACCTATTTCATTTTTTAACGAGCTTGACACAGAATAAGAACTATGCTCACAAGGTTGTTTCATGGTTTAATGAGCTTAAAACTAAAATAAAGTATGCTCAAAATGACCTATTTCATTTTTACACAAGCTTGAAACAGAAAATAACCATGCTTGAAACATGGTTTCATTTTTATGCAAGCTTGAAACCAAAAGGTAAGCTATGCTTAAGGAGTGGTTTTATTTTTTAACGAGCTTGAAACCAAAATTAAACTATGATCTTAGGCATCTGTTTCATTTTTTAACAAGCTTGACATAAAATGGGAACTATGCTCACATGAATCTGTTTCATTTTTTAACGAGCTTGGCACAAAATATGAACTTTTCTCAACAACCTGTTTCATTTTTTAACGAGCTTGAGATAGAATAAGAACTATGCTCACGAACCTTCTCTTACCCAACATGATATCTAGAGGTTGGTAGGTTTCCCCCATTTCATAAAAGCTAGTGGCTTAGCTCCATTATGATGTCCATAGACTAGATCCATGCCCCCCATTTTACCTATGATGGGAAGAAGCTAACTAGAAGAAGAGGAAGGAACCACAAGAATATGCAGCACATTTAGGGTAGTCTGATTACTCGAAGTGATGTGATGGTCAGGTGTAACAAAAGAAAGTTCATCAATGGTCATAATCTTCCCATCATGGGGAAAATGCATAACTCTAAAGAGTGTGGACATTATGACTTTCATGGCATAAACATAAACACGTCCAAGGAGTAGATTGAAATCTAAAGGACCTTGGACCACCATAACATCAATACAAACAGTTTTCCCTCCTAATGTAATAGGATAATAAGGAAGGGTCCCTAAAGGTACAGTAGGTCTTCGATTAAAACCTAGTATTTGATCAGTGGCTGGCACAAGCTGAGGAGAACCTAAAGCTTTCCAAGCAGTTGAGGATATAATACTAACAGAAGCCCCTTCGTCAACAATAGTGTGAAGTATCCACTTAGAAGTAACATTTACAACTATCTAGAAAGGAACAATCGAATGAAGATGAGACTCTATTAGGTTACTCCATTCAAAGGAAATAACCTCACTACTTGGAGAGGGTTTTGTCGAAACAAACAAAATTTCCTCTTGTCGAGAACAATCAAAACAAAGCATGAAAACTTCAGCAGGTTTCAGTTCATTCTCTACTAGAAGAGAAGAACAAGACGAATATTTGGTCAAAGAGACTACTTCAGTCTTAACACTCTCTGATGAAAGAGTGGGATTGGGTGGAGATGACATCGACTTTACCACTTTAACTTCACTCTTCAAAGGAAGAGTGGGATCAACCAAGGTTAGAACTGGATCAACCACTTTATCAACCAATGGGATGTCAAGTGACAACTTATGATAACCTATCGAAAGCTGTTGAAGAGAAAAAATAATATCTTCCAACAACTTCGAAGCTTCATCCATGCGAGGACAAAGGTAAGTAAAGTGCATGTCCTTACAAAGAAAGCAAGGATTTCTGACTTTACCCTTCCGACTCTTAACCACAGAGTCACTAGTTGAGGGGGGATCATCAGCATGATGACCATAGGCTGAAGATATATCTTCTCAGGAAACCTTAGACCACTCTTCTAAAACTAGGACCAAACCATGAAAATCTTTCAGAATGTGATCACCCTTGCAAATCCTACAAGGGAATTTGGGCTTACGCGATCTTGGGGTTTGCAAATCAACACTCTCCGCACTGGGAGGAGTGATTGGTTGAGACTAGGTTTTTTGTTTGTTTTTCTTCTTCTTATCCACCTAACTACTAGTACTACAACTTTCAATAGGCGAAGAGGGAGAAACGGGAGAAGACACATCTGGTGAAGAAGGAGAGGGATCAACATGAGGTTGATGCTATTGCGATGAAGGGTTAGGATCAGAAGCAATTCGTGTACATGGGATAAATGGACTGGAGAATAACCAAATAGGTAATCCAATAGTCAATCCAGGAAGGCTTAGTGTAGCCATGAGAGGAGGACCAACATCCCCATATGGAGGAAAAAAAAAGATGTTCTTGGTAAAGGAGTCTCTTGGTTGGTAGTCCTAGTAGATGAAGCCATAACTATGTAACAAAACTATCTCTTTCTAAAAAGTCCTAACTATACAAACAACAAGCGTTACTCAAACTAAAGAATTGAAGAAAAATATGTGAGAGAAGTGGATTAAAGGTCTGGAACCTCATGGGATAGGCCAAAAGGATAACCCAGATGGTTTGAGGATTCCTAAATGGGTCTCCCAATATATGAAAGGTACGTGGGAGCTCAAATCGGTAGTATTGTTGTCTAATGCACAACCTTTCACAAGAGGCCTTCCAATATACAATCGAGTATGTGAAGTACCTTTCTATATACCTCAAGGGTAAGTGAAAGGTTGTTCGATATACCGACGGTACGTGGAAGAACCATGTGAGTCCTAGGTTGTAGTGCAGACAAATTAATGATAGCTCCAACTTTTTACAATGCCCGAACATGTCACTAACCTATCACACAAATTGCTAAAAATTTTACACCTAAGCTAGCGCTTAATTTTATCTTGAATGGTTAGGTGAATGCATGAGGTGAGGACATAAAAAGTAAAACCATGCAATATGATTGTGCAAAATTTTCACTTTCACTTTAAAGGTATGACCTACTTAAGGAAGGGAGAGTGAGGTTCAATTCATTTGAAACATAGAATAGATCCCATACAAAAATAAAAGACACTTGCTTATATGGTCTTTTCCTAACTGAAACAAACAAAATCTTCTCTTTTTGAACTGAAAAAGAAGTGAGATCTCTAATGAAAAGAAAGAAAATATTGTTACAACTTTATACAAAAGTGTTCATATTTTTCAACTAAAGCGAGAATGAACTAATCACAAAATTATACAATAACTTTCATATGGACTTTTCCACAATTTTATGAAAAAAGGAAAAAACATACAAAAATCATGTATAACAAATGAAGAAAAACTAGAATGAATATTTTCTTGTTCTATCAAAGACGATATAAATCATAGATCTAACAAAACCAAGTTTTATTCAAATCCAAGTATGAATCTTTAAAATACCAACAAAAATCAAAATTCTTGAAAATACGAATGAATTCTTGGGTCGATTTTTATTTATTTATTGAGTTTTCTGTTTAAAAATTAATTGTAGAGTTCAAAAACAATTGTAACTATCTGAAGCATGGATTCAAATACTAATAAAAATCATTTAAGAATCAAACACCAAACAAGGTTAAGAAGAATACCTGGCACCTCTTCTATAGGTGTTGAACAGAGCTTTACCAGCCTAAGCACTGCTTCTTGCACATAGGAACAGAGTAGTGGCATCGCTTATAGTAGGTTCACACCAGGGAGGTACCAGGGTCCAACACCGCTTCTTGGACATAGATAAAGGGTGGTGGCATCACTTCTTTAACATAGAAGAAGAGCGGTGACAGCTCCAGAGCTGCACTCATAGCACAGCTCAAGAGCGGTGCCCGAGATGGCGATTTGAAAAATAAAAAAGCAATAGAAAAGGAAGTTACAAACTGAAAAATGAACCCAAAAAATTACCAGAAAACTGAGTGAACCAAAAATATGAAGATCCAAAGTCAGACAGAGGCAAAACAATCAAATTCAAAGTAGATCTACAGATCTATGAATGGAAAAGTAGATCTAGAAATTGAAAATGAAGGTGGAGGTTTCAAATTAACAATGTTCCAGAATTCGAAGTAGATCCCTAGTGGAGTCGCCAATTTTGTCAATGGGAGAAGAGCATTACCAGCTCAAAACAGGGAAAATTTCAAGGGGTTAATTTATTCTTTCATTTTTCTAGGGAAAACTTTGAGGGATTGGAGCAGTCAAGGGGATACCTATCTCATAACATGAGGGTGATGAGATTTCAATATAACAGTCTTTATTCAATCTCTCTCACACCAGTATATACAATGAATGACAAGTCTCTTACCTTCAATCACTGTAAAAGTGCTTAAGGAATCATCCATTCATAGGATTGGACAATTCTTCACCTTCCATAGTTTACAGTATGAAGGTATTGTTCTCCAAACTTTTTGAAATTATGAAAGGACCAAACCACAAATTGTCAAATTTACCATGTTTACCTTTTTTCTATTTTCTAGAATCCCACCTTAAAACCATGTCTCCACAAGAAAAGGTATTTTCCTTAATATTCCTGTCAAACCTTTCTTTGATTTTCTTCCTATACATTTGAGCCTTTTCTTCTACATCTTCACGTTCCTGTTGTTATTCAATTAGTGAAAAAATTCTCCTTTGAATATCATTAGGTTCCTCCAAACTATCTTGGAAGAATTTTATTATTGAAATACCTAACTGAAGTGGAAATACAACATCAATGACATATACTAACTGAAAAGGAGAAGAACCGATGTTGGTACTTAGGGTAGACCCGGGTTCTTATAATTTTAATTACCAACCAGCAAAGAGATCCACAGTGTTGGTCCTTTCGGCAATAACCTGCGAGCAGGTTGCGGTCTCACCCGAAACAGCTATGGGGTGCCGTAGAATCAGGTTTCTGTAGGCAAAAGAGGGATATTACTGTACCTTTATCCTTAACAAAGTATACTTATATAATACAGAGCTTCGACATTCACTTAAATAGATTCGTAGTTTATATAAACAGACAATTACTTGCTTAACCCTTAACTGGGAATTCACAACGAAGTTAATAATTAACAATATATCTTACTTATCATTCACCTACTTATCAAATGCATAAAATATAATCGGAACAAAATAAACAAGAACCACCACAACACAAGATATACGTGGTTCACCCCCAGTGTAGGGGCTACGTCCACATAATTGTGTCTATATTCAACTCTTTACAACCAACAAAGTTATGATCTGTGCACTCAGCTGCAGATCTCTGTGCACTCAACTGCAGATCTTCCCAACAACCCAAAACTGTGCACTAAGTTGCAGATCCTTTCTTCCAAAACCCTCTGCGCACTCAGCTGCAGAGGTCATCCATGCACACAGCTGGGACTTATCCTTAACAAAAACCTCTGTGCACTCAGCTGCAAAGGTCATCCACGCACACAGCTAGGACTTATCCTTAACAAAACCCTCTGCACACTTAGCTGCAGAGGTCGTCCATGCACACAGTTGGGACTTATCCTTAACAAAACCCTCTGCACACTCAGCTGCAGAGGTCGTCCACGCACTCAGCTGGGACTTAACCTTAAACCCAAAAATAGGCCTTAGCTTCTTCGCATCAAATTATCATCATATAAAAGCCTTCGAAAAATATTTTTTCTCCTTTACATAAGTGCCTATTTATACAAGTGCACTATTACAATACCATGAGTTTAAACCATTGGCTTAGAAACCATGGGCTATTTACAAAAAGAGGGGCTTTGACCCAACCTCGAAACCCCTAAGACTATTTTGGACCGCAACTCCGCTTACAAGCTTTTCATCAAAACCGCAGTGTTGCCAAAATTAAGGACCTTTAAGGTCCACACCCCAACAGGCCCCTAAGACTCACCAGTGTCCCGTCCCGGGACACTCTGCTACTTTTCTTGTGGGAGAATCTTGTTGGCAAATATAGTGAACTACGTGTTGAGGTTGCACATGATATCTTCAGCTTCTTGCTCCTTCTCCACTATCTCCTGCAACGTTGCTGCAGATGCTTCACTGGCCTTTTCCTATGTGAATGCATCATATTCCTTAGAAACTTTGAGTTGGTTGTTCGCAGTAGTGCTCAACTCCAAGGCCTCATTAATCAAGGGTTGCACAGAGTTCACCAATAGTGATTCTTTCCTTCTACAAGCTTCAATTTCTCATTGGAGCTCATTGCTATGCTTCACCTTAAGCATCTTCTGCATAGGAGGCAATGTCTTGATTTTCGCTTTGACTGTATCCAGCTCTGTCTGTCCCTGCTTAATGGTTTCTTGCAGCTTTTCTACTTCTGGGTTGTCTTGCAAGTTTTCCCAGGCCTCAACACTTTCGTCCAGCAGCTTTGATGCACTAGTCACAAGATCTGAGATCTTCGTTGCTGAGGCTTGAATATCTCTGCGATGCTACTCCTTGATCTCTGGTGGACCCTAAGGAATGATGCAAAGTTGAAGCTCCGTAATCTGGGCCTCATGCTCTGTTTTCATCTTCTCTATCAGGCTTTGAGACTGTTGTGCATAGTCCTTCAGCTTGACGATTCTCTGCTCTGGTTCTTCTTTAGCCTGCATGTCGAAGTCAGGAAGACTTCGACACGCCTCATCCAATACTCGCGCCAGTGCAGCCTGCTTGCTTTCTGCTTCCCTCTTTTTCTGTTCAGCTTCTTCTAATTGCACTGCGAGGCTCTCACTCTGCTTCATGGAATTCTCTAGCTACCTGTGTGAGTAACTGTCATGTTCTCGAATCTTTTTCATGATTGCCAACTGACAAAGATGCAGCTCCGGCATAGACAACTTGGCGTAGTCTATCTCAACTGTCATACTCATCTGCGATCAAGAGGTTGCATCAGTTATTAAAAGGGTTGCACTTGGTACTTGCCCTTTGTTGTTTCTGGCTGGACATTGCCTCGTATATGGCTGGGCACCTACTGGGGCACTGCTTGCTACAGTGCCAGTCACTAATCTTTCTACTAACTCCTTCAGTTCTGTAATTCACTACGCTACGCCAGCGAGCGCATCAAGGTGCGTAGCTACAAACTCTGACCATTTGCTGGTTAAGACTTCTTTGGACTTTGTCAGAGCATGCTCAAGGATCTTGTTAAAGGATTCGACAGTTCCATTTGCTTGAGGATGGTAGGAAGTACTCTTCTGATGATATACTTGAAATTCTTCGATCAATGCTTCAATAGTCTTATTCAGAAAATGTGATCCTTGATCACTCATAAGAATTCTAGGACATCCAAACCTCGACAAGATATTATCAAATATGAACTTCACAGCTGTAGCAGTGCTACAGTCCTTGACTGGTTGAGCTTCGGCTCAACGAGCAAGGTAATCAATTGATGTAATAATGTATCTTGCCCCAGATTTCTTTGCAGGGGGGTTGATTGGTCCAACAAAATCAATAGCCCACTTGTCAAATGCTTGTAAAGTTACTTGTGGAACCAGAGGCATCTCATTCCTCCTAGATGGTTTACCTGTCCTTTGACAGATATCGCAGCTGTGGCAATACTCTCTTGCATCCTTATAAATCATAGGCCACCACAATCCAGCTGTCAGAATCTTCTGTGCCGTAGCTTTTCCTGCATAATGACCTCCTGCTGCTCCAGAATGTGCCTCAGCCAAAATCAATGGCTTTTCATGCTCCAAGACACATCTGTACAATATTTCATCTGGTCCCATCTTATATAGCTATCCTGCTATCAAGGTAAAGTCAGCTGCTCTAACCACCAGCTGCTTCTTTTGCTGTGTTGTCATCTTAGAGGATGCAAAACCTGTAGACAAGTACTGAACAATATCCTAAAAATAGTCATCAACCATCTGGATGGAAAACAACTGGGCATCAGGAGGACCTTCGTCTAAACTAGTGGGTTCTTCTCCTGACCTGAGCCTCGACAAATGGTCAGGCCCCTGGTTAAGTCTTCCTGGCCTAACTATGATCTCAAAGTCATTTTCTGGAAACAAAATCAACCATCTGCATATCCTTCCACCTAACACAGGCTTGTTAACCAAATACTTCAAAGCAGAATGGTCAGTGAACATCATAAAATGAGATCCTAACAGATAATGTTGAAACTTCTGCAAGGCATAAACCATAGCTAGACCTTCTTGTTCTGTCGTAGTATAATTCTTTTTTTCTGTGGACAATTTCCTACTTGCAAAAGCAATAGGGTGATCAATATTACCTTCACATGACTGAGCCAATACTACACCTAAAGAAATGGAGGATGCATCGACATGAACATGAAACTCCTTATTCCAGTCAGGGAATACTAAGATAGGGGCAGTTACCATCTTTTCTTTCAAAATATCCAAGCTTTCCTGACATTCAGATGTCCATTCAAACTTAATATCTTTCTTCAATTTCTTTTCCATTGGGGCTGTAATCTGAGCATATCCTTTAATGAATTTCCTGTAATATCCACTATGACCAAGCGTAGTGCGAAGTTTTTTAATAGACTTCAGAGGTGGCAAGTTCACAATAATGGCTATCTTCACAGGTCAATCCTTGCCTGCATACAATGTGACCTAGCAGAATTCTAAAAGGTGCACAAAAGATACACTTCTTCAGGTTCAATGAAATCTGATGCTGTCTACACTTATCCAGCATAAGTCTTAAACAGGCTATATGATATTTCAATAAACCAAAGATAGTCCAATCATCAAAGTAAAATTCCAAGAACTTATGAATAAATTCCTTAAATGCAGATATGACTATTCTAGAAAACATAGCAGGCGCATTCTTCAATCCAAAGGGCATAACAGTATACTGAAAAGATCCCATTTCTGTAGCGAACGTTGTTTTATGTTGATCCTTTGGAGAAATTCTGATCTGATGGTAACCTGAAAATCCATCAGTGAAATAATACACTTCTTGACCTCTGACATTGTCTAAAACTTCATCTGTAAAGGGAGTAGGAAAAGGATCATGTAAACATGCATCATTCAGCTTCCTCAGATCAACACAGATTCTGATTTCTCCCTTGGTCTTCTTTTCTTGTACCACCATAGGGATAACCCATTCGGACTCTTCGACAGGCTCAATGATTCCTACAACAAGCATCTTATCTAGTTCGATCATGACTTTTTCTTTATACTTAGGATTCAGCCTATAAGGGCACTGCTTCACAGGCTTCGCATCAGCTTTCAAGGGTATTTTTATCACTCCTATATCACCAAGGATACCTTTCATTTTTGAGAACTTTGTTGGAAATAAATCCTGATACTCATGGAGGAGTTCAGTCACTTTTCTCACCATTTCTTCATCCCAATAATCTCCAATGGTAGCATACTTAGGCATTTCTTCTGATCCAATATTTACTTTCCTTGTTTTCAAGGGCTGAGTTACTTCAGGTGATTCGATTGCTGGTCCATGCACTTTGCAATGTCCTTCTGACTCAGGAATATTAATGTTGCGAGGGTCATCGTCTTCATCAATGGCGAGGTTATAACATTCTACTACATTAGCTTCTTGTTCCTTCCAATCAAGTTGGTGCTCGGCTATTTCTTTATCATCAAATACCTTAGTATGGATCACCCTAATAGCTACGTCCAAAGCAAGGAAAACTTCGTTAATAGAAAATGTGAGCACAAAACTATCGATAAGGCTAACCCAACTTACAGTACCATGGCCAAGCTGCACCTCTGCATACCAATTCTTTGCTACAAGTTCCAGAGTGTGTACAAACCTATATACCCATTCTTCACAAGGTACATGCTTCCATGCTTCATAACACTGCTCTAAATGTTCCTGAGGGGAAGTCTTACCATTAAATCTGCTTCGTACCTCCCTAGGTTGATCCATGAATCTCAAGCAAAGAAGCTCTCCAACTATGAATATAATTTTTATGACCATTCCACCATCTGGCAGCTGTGGCTCTGAATACTGAGTCTAGAGTCTCCATTTCTTGTAAATCTGGTACTTGCTCTAAGAATTGTACAATAAAATCTTTTGGGTCTGTCAAGCCATCAAAAGTAGGTAAGATCTTTTTCTGTGAGCCAACCCATCTGATAGACTTGGTAATTCTTGCACATCGATGTCCATGTAGCTCATAAAGTCTATTCTGCCAATTCTCTAGGCCTTCGTCTGAATCAGTCATGCAAGAACTGTCACATTGCCAATCCATTATACCTTCAGTAGTAGGGTTAACATAGTCTTCTTATTTAGCTGTGATGCTGTAAATATGATCTGAAACATCCTAATATTCATCTCTGACTGGCTCTGTATACCTTTCTTTTTGAGAAGGGTCCAACGGTACTATGACTCTCAAGCCTTTTCCTTCAAAAGGCATCTTTCTGTTCTTAAGGTTGATTACTGGATCATTGTCTAGTGCCCATTAAATTCCTAGCAAGGTTGGATAGGGGTTGCTATCATCAATTATTTCAATGACTTCAAAATCTGCTAATGTACTTACTCCATCAATGTCCATTGGTACACTAGGGAATCTTCCCAAGGCACAATCTTCTGCTAATTGGCTAATCTCAACTGTATAGGGGACCATTCAAGTGTAGGTCTTCCCATTTGTTCCCATGTCTGCTTAGTTAGGACATTCACTTCTGATCCTAGGTCTAAAATGATATCAGTCATGTCATAATCTCCTATATGAGCATGCAATTTCATTTCTCTTCCAGTCCTTCTAACTCTATTAACATTTTTTTCTCTATCAGAGCTTCGTTGAGGTTTGCAAGAATAAATAATTTTCTGTAACTCATTTAAAGCATTTTGATTTCTTAATAGCTTCATACAACTCTATAAAAATGATGTTAGTGTACTTACTTGATCCTACGAAGCTTCTTAAAACTGTAACTACTGTTGATGCTATTGCGTGGTTGCTACTGATGTTCTTGGGTCAGCAAAGTCTTTTTTAGCTTCCATAAATGTTCCTTTTTGTCTTCCAACATCGAAGGCTAGAATTTTCTCTGGGGTCTTACGGACCCAAGCCTCATCAGGTTTTTTCCCTTTATTCTGCACTTGAATCGTAGCTCCACTCCTTGTAACAATGTTAATGGATGGGATAGGTATTTTCTCTACAGCAATCATCTGAACATTCTAAGTAGGAGCGCCATTTCTTTATTGTATCTTGGCTATCAACTGTGGGCATTGCTCAATCACATGATCGACTGCTCTGCAATATCGACATGTCGTAGTTGGGTTCTGACAGTCTCTAGATACATGTCCTGCCTAATTACAGTTATAGCAAATAACCTAGCCTCAACCTCTTCCAGGCATACCACCACAACCACGACCTCTGAAATTACCTCGACCTGATGTATTAACATGGTAACCATATCCATCATTGCCTTATGCATCAGGTTTTACCCTATAAGCATCATAGGTTCGCTCTCTGATGAGGTCAAAGCTGTGACATTCATCTTCGTTGTGTCCAACTGACTTACAGAACTTGCAGTAGAGATTCTTAGGTGCTTGAACATATCTCTGCAGTAGGTAGCAATCTTCAGGTCGATGCTGGCCAGTTGTTCTACAGATCTCACAATATAGGACATTAGGGTTAAACAGGTTCGATGCACCAGTATTCAAATAATTTCTTAATGCAGGACACTATTCTTTATCATGACCTTCTATCTTGCATCATGTACACCAAACCTCTTTGCGATTAGATTTCCCTTTTTTCATGTCATGAAGCTCCAAAGCCATTTTTGCTAACTGTGCTTGTATTTGGGCTATTCTAGAATTATCTCCAATAGGAGCTGTTTCAAGTTTCATAGCAATGTCCAACACCTCTTGCTGATCAGCAACCTTCTGTTGCATAAGTGGAGTCTTGATATGAGGTAATAGTGTTGCAATGAACCATTCTTTATGTTGTTCTAGTCCAATAGTGAAACTAACTTGATCCAACAGAACCTTGAACCTTTGATCAAAGTCCCATAGTGATTCACCTCGCTTCTGCTGAATTTCTTTTAGTTCAGTTATAGACTGTGATTCTGATTTAGGCTTCTTGAATTTTTTGATCATTGCTTTTTTAATATCAGCCAAGACATAGTTCTGGGTACTGAAAAACTTCATAAACTAGGTCAAATCTCGGTCTCTGAAAGAGGTGACCAGCTATGTCGTTCTTGTATTTTGATCCATAATATTCTTAGCAGTCCAAACAGCTTTGCATAAGAACCAAAACTGCTCCAGATCCTCTGATCCAGTTCCTTTAAAGACTGGGATTTTGATATCATCATTTACATGGGCCATAGTGGATCGAGGGGGGGGAGGAGGGGGAGGAGGAGGGGGAAGACTAGTAACAGGGGGGAGGGAACTTACTGAGGTAGACTAACCTACGACAGGACTACTCGGGCTAGGTTTACTTTTAGACTACGAAGGGTTCTCAGGGATAACAGATCTGCGCTGTGGAGTTATAGGAGGGTTTCTAACAAAAGGGGTTTCTTCAGATTCAGATTCTTCAGGGCTTAATGAGGTATAATCAGTATTCTAGCCTAGGGTATAGGATCCAAGATTTCTCTTGTATCTTTTACTATTGCAAAGCAAACCACTTTGCTCGTCGAAGTCACTTTCGCTTTCAAACATAGGTTAGTAGCAATAAATATAGCAATCTGATTGGATAAGCAATACGCCTTTCTTAGCTAAGAGCATTTTAATTTTTAGACTTAATGAATTCAGGTACTTACCCCTTGGTCCTTTAAAGAATTGTCTTTCTGCTTCGCTGAAAGAAGTATCTGTGTCGATGGCGAACTCCGTCACAAATGCTTCAAGGGTTCGCGTTATCCAGAAGTCAACAGATCTAGATACCGCATTGTTCACTCTTTTCAACAGCTTAATTATTTTCGGGGTCCAGGCAGGAGACTGATATTCTTGGAAGTTTGTCCTTCTTTCTGTTAACCTGGATAACCACTGGTGCAATCTATGTGGATACTACCAAAGAAAATTTCATAAATATCAGTAAAAACGTACCTTTGCAAGAAGTCGTCTGAGCTACGATGAGGATCCTTATTTTCTTGTTCAGCAAATTTCAGATAAGTATCTTCAATCCAGTCACTGATTTCTTTTACTGAGGGCATCCAAAACATATCCCTCAAGGTACAACGTAGATCCCTTTGGAAGCAGATATTGGTTCAACCAGCAGCGGAACCAATTTGTTGGTGCTTAGGGCAGACCCAAGTTCTTATACTTTTAATTACCAACCAACAAAGAGACCCACAGTGTTGGCCCTTTCAGCAACAACCTGCGAACAAGTTGCTGTCTCACCCAAAACAACTATGGGGTGCCACAGAATCAGGTTTCTGCAGGAAAAAGAGGGATATTACTGTACCTTTAGCCTTAACAAAGTATACTTATATAATACAGAGCTTTGCCATTCTCTTAAATAGCTTCATAGTTTATATAAATAGACAGTTACTTGCTTAACCCTTAAATGGGAATTCACAGCGAAGTTAATACTTAACAATATATCTTACTTATCATTCACCTACTTATCAAATGCATAAAATATAACATCAACAAAATAAACAAGAACCACCACAACACAAGATATACATGGTTCACCCCCAGTGTAGAGGCTATGTCCACAGACCTGCATCTATATTCAACTCTTTACAACCAACACAGTTCTGATCTACGCACTCAGCCGCAGATCTTTGCACACTTAGCTGTAGATCTTCCCAACAACCCAAAACTGTGCACTAAGTTGCAAATCCTTTCTTCCAAAACCCTCTATGCACTCAGCTGCATAGGTCATCCACGCACACAGCTGGGACTTATCCTTAAGAAAACCATCTGCGCACTCAGCTACAAAGGTCATCCACGCACACAGCTGGGACTTATCCTTAACAAAACCCTCTGCGCACTCAGCTGCAGAGGTCCTCCACGCACATAGCTGGGACTTATCCTTAACAAAACCCTCTGCGCACTCAACTACAGAGGTTGTCCACGCACTCAACTGGGATTTAACCTTAAACCCAAAAATAGGCCTTAGCTTCTTCACATCAAATTATCATCATATAAAAACCTTCGAAAAAGCTTTTTTCTCCTTTACATAAGTGCCTATTTATACAAGTGCACTATTACAATACCATGAGTTTAAACCATGGGCTTAAAAACCATGGGCTATTTACAAAAAGAGGGGCTTCGATCCAACCCCGAAACCCCTAAGACTATTTTGGACTACAACTCCACTTACAAGCTTCACATCAAAACCACGGAGTTGACAAAATTAAGGACCTTTAAGGTCTGCGCCCCAACAACCAATTGCTTTCTCAGTAGTTATCCTATCTTCTCGAAGCGCATACTTTAACATTGAATCCCATTACCTTTTATTTTGACTTAATAGTTTTCTAATGCTCTGGATAATATTCTTATTAGTTGATTCTGCCAACCCATTTCTCTGAGGGTAATAAGGTGTAGAATGCTTCAAAACAATTCGATTTTGTTCATAGAATGTAACCATAGCTTTAGACTTGAAGGATTTAGCATTATCAGTTATCAATTTCTTAGTGCACCCAATCTACTTAGAATATTCTCCTGAATAAAATTGATTATCACCTTATCAGTTGCATTCCTTGTAGGAATGGCCTCTACCCAGTTTGTGAAAAACTATGTGGCTGTAAGTAGCCATCTATGTTTCCCAGAAGAAGCGGGATTTATTTCGCCTATAAATTCTAAGCCCCACTGCTGAAAAGGAGCATTAATTGCAATGGGCTTCAATGGTAAGGAAACAAGTTTTTGATTACCAACAAACTTTTGACATTGAACACAAGACTTAACCTGCTGATATACATCAGAAAACAAAGAAGGCCAATAGAAACCTTACCTCAATATTTTATAAGCAGTGGCCTTCCAGTATTTGTGACCTCCACAAGCACCCTCATGTGATTCTGAAATAACCTCCTCAATCTCTAGCTTGTCTAAACATCTAAGAAATACTCCTCCTAGATCCTTCCAAAGTAATTGCTGATCTATTAAACAGTATTTAGTGACCTTCAATTTCAGTTATCTAACTCTCTTTTTGTCTAAATGTTAAAGACACTAAAAATACAATAAGAAATTAACAATGTTAGCATACCTTACTGATTCTGCATACTCGTCCATAATATACTCTTTGTCTTGCTCTTTTTGTAATTCCTCCTGGATTGGTTGTTATGCAATCACATGAAGACTAAGAGCTTCACAATTTGAGTCCACCAACAATTTTTCTAAACCCTGTCCTTTCACAAGCTTAGTAGGTTTGATTTCCACATCATACTCCATAATCTTTGCAATCCATTTTCCCCTCTTTCCTTCACTATCTGGCTAAGTTAAAATATCTTTAACAGCTGCATTAGGTACATAGGAAATTATCTTTGAGTGCAAAATATAAATTCTAAAAAATTTCAATGCCTTTACCAGTGAATATGCTTGTTTCTCCAATGCATTGTACTTCAATTCTAAATCTCTGAGGGTCTTACTAAAAAAACCAATAGGATGCTCTAGCCCATCTACATTCTTTTGTAACAAAACAATAGCTATTGTGTCCCATGATGCAAAAGAAAAAGTCAGAAAATCTTTTGAAAAATATGGGCTCACAAACACTAGTGCTTCTATAAGGGCCTATTTTATCTTCTCAAATGAGGTTCTAGCCTCTATTGTCCACTTCACCTCTTGATATTTCCTTAACATAGCTATTATTTGCTTTATAGTTTCAACAAAATTTGGTATAAACCATCTCAAAAAATTAATCTTCCCAATAAATGACTGAACATCCTTCTTACTTCTAGGAAAACTGATTTTTAAAATGGCTTTGACTCTCTCAGGATCTATTTTTATCCCATCCGTTGAAACCAAATGTCCTAGTAACTTACCCTCCTAAACAACAAAATGAGATTTCTTAGATTTAAAGACAGTCCATATTTCCTGCATTTCAAAAGGTTTGTTTGAGGTGTTTTAGGTGTTCTTCATCAGACTATGAAAAAACTGTGATGTCATCCAAATAAATCACAACAAATTTTTATTTTTCCCCAACAAATGATATATTCATATATCTTTGAAATGTCACACCAGCATTCATCAAACCGAATGGCATCTTGTCATAGATGAAGGTACCCAAAGGGGTAGTGAAAGTTGTCTTCTCTTTGTCATCTGGATGCGCAGCAATCTAATTGTAACCCAAGAATCCATCCACCATTGACATTATCTGAGCACCTACTACTTGCTCCAAAACCTGCTCAATCTTGGAAAATGGGTAATTATCTTTTAGTGAAGATCTGTTTAAATTACAAAAATCCACACACAATCTTATGTCCCCATTCTTTTTTCGGACTGTAACTAAATTTGCTACCCAATATGAGTATCTAAGTGGCACAATTATCTTGGCATCCAACAATTTCTTAATTTCCTTCTTTTATTACTGGAAACAAAGTTGGATTGATTTTTCTTAACTTTCATCTAAAAGTTTTTACATTAGTATTTAAAGGAACTTTATGCTGAATAATATTAGTATCATAGTTTTGAGCCTTATCAAGGGTGTGGGGGTCAAATGAGGGTTGTACATAGATGTATTTGGGTGGTGTAGGTCATGCAGAGCTCATTGAGGGATTTTTAAACCCCTTTTTTGGGTTTTAGCCCCTCAAAGGAGATTAAAACCCCCAAAGGAGCTAAGAATTGGGCAAAAGGGGCTTAAATCCCAAAAAAGGGGTTAAATCCCTAACCAGGGGATTAAAACCTTAAATATCTAGAAAAAAGCTATAAACAGAGGGGTAGGGGTCACTCTCAAAACAATCCTTCTCTCCCTATCATTATAATTCCCATGTGAATGCCTTGAGACACTTTGCCTCTCAAGTCATTCACCCTCCCTCTTCTCCATTGCTCCACAAGCCAAGCTTCCATCCCAAAAAGAGAGGTGCTTCCAAAGCTAGGGCATGGTGGCCCATTTCCACTAAGACTGAAGGTATACTTGTGTTTTCTTTCATGTTTATTGTAGTTTTATAACTTATTTTGTTTGCAGGTTTGTTTGCTAATGATTTGTTGTAGGTTCTCCTTCGATTGCTTGCACCCATATTTTGATTTCTAACCATTTCTTGCAGGGTTTCCATAACTTGGCCCTAACACTTGTTTGCAAGTTTCTTCCACCTCACAGGAACCCTACCCTTTTGTCCTATAGACAGAAGCTAGTCATTCCTTCCTATAGCTAGGGTGAAATCCCTACTACAGTACCCCCCACCTTCTTAGCCCAAGATATTGAAAGTAACATCCCAAACTTAGGAGTAATATTTGCCACCACCACATCCTTAATGACACTTATCATGGGTAACTGAGTCAAATTAACCACCATATCTTTAATCACTCCCAAACATTTAACAACTCTAGAATCAAATGCATATAAGTCATGATATGGTTTTGTGATACCCAAACCCAAGGCTTCCATAATTGCTTTTGGCATCAAATTATGAGAAGCACCAAAGACAAGTAAACAATTATGAATCATTTGATCATGAATAGTCAATGTTATATAAAAAGGTGGAGATGAACTTGAATCATTTTCAGTTTTATCAGCTAGGGAATAACCAATAAAAATCTTAGGATGTTCTTCTTGTAGATTCACTGTATCTGAAGGTATTTGACTAGCTGATGAACCAAGCATCTTTAAAACTGGATTTCTGTAGCTAGGTTTTTTCATCAACTCAATAAAAGGTACTGGAATTTTAAGCTTGCATAACTCGTTTTCAAAATTAAAATTCTATACATTTTTATTCACTTCTTCAGGTTTAGCAACCTTATCTGGATCACCCTAATCAGCTCTTTTCTCCAGTGTTTGATTAGATGGTTGTTTTGGAGGATGACCTGTTTTCTTTTTAGGAATATGAACAATCTGTTTTGGACCAGACCTTAAATTTATAGCCTTCTTCGGTTCAGATTGACATATATCAACTAAAACTTTAGGGCTCAAATCACTCTCTGTTTGATAAATATTTGCATCAAAAAATTCAAAATTTTGATATTCATGTTCAGTTAGGAAACGCTTTGATAACAGCTCCCCAAAATAATTCAAATCTTGATTTGTATCTTCATACTGAGAAACCTCACCTTCCTCAATGTCATCAACTGCATTATTCTGGAGTGTAGGGGGAACTCTTTGATCTTCATTTTCTCTTCTCTCCCTCTGAATATCATTGTTTCTTCACTCCCTAGGAATAAATCTAGGTGCAAACTGGTGCCTAAATTGATTGGGGTTTCTTTCTCCTTCCTGTGCAGGATTATTTGCATTCTTTTCTAACTCCAATTTGTTAAGTTTTACTGTTAAAATTTTGACTAAATTGGCCATCTCATCAATTTTACTGTCTGCTGACTATGATGTAAATATTGTTGGAACCACCTCTTTCTTACCTTTTCTATCATATAATTGATTATCTGAGTTTTCTCTTAGCCTATTAGAAGCTAGAATATTTGACTCTTCTTCCAATGCAGCCTCCTACATGTTTAATAAGGTGACTAGCCTTCTCTATCTTAGATGCAAGGAAGAAAATTCATGGTCAAAGGCATTTGCATAAGTCAACTTGGCTAAGGTTTCAGAAGGTTTGATTTAAGTAGGAATCCTACCATACATCTTGTTAAAGCGCTTGGAAAAATATCCTATAGTTTCATCCTTTTTTCTTCTTAAAGATCCAAATTCTGTAATGTAATAGGTATGATCTTTTGTATCTCCCTATTGCCTCATAAATACATCCTGTAACTCCTCTAGAAGAGTGATTTAATTTTCTGGTAGTTCCCTAAACCACTTCCTCACTTCTCCATCCAAAATATGCACAAACATCCTCATGCATACATCTTTTTCTTCAATATTTTGGTTGTCTGCATAACTAAGGAATGCATCCTAGTTCTCTTCAGCAATTATCCCACCCTGACCATTGAACCTAGGTAAGTACTTTTGATAATCTCCTCTAGGGAGAGCATTTAAAGGTCGAGGAAGGACTAAGGGTGCATATCTGGCTACTACCATTCTATCCATCATGTCAAGGGGTTGATTTTGTGCCATTGTGAAACCACTTTGTTTTTATGAGGACAAAGGCTAAACAACTTTGCTTGAACTTGGTTGAAAAGGACTTTTACTGGTTTTAAAATGAAACAATGGAATCTTTCCAGGAGACTGAGTTTTTTCTTTTCTAAAGGACCGTGGATCAGTAAAAACTTAAAAGTTGCTAATTGGTATAGAAGGTGTCGACCATAACAAACTTTGTTTTTTCTCCTCTGAATGTACAGAAGGTGATTCTAGGTGAAAATGATCAGAAGTAGATAAAGAAGGAAAATACTGTGATCTCTGAATTTTTCTTGCTTCCTTCAAAATCTGTTCTGGATCTGAGACACCTAGATGCAATGGTGAAGTAGGTTTCCCTTTTGTCCCAATCTTCCTGGTAGCCACTATGGATTCTTCTTGGTGAAAGAGTAGTCTAAAAGATTTGTTGATTCTATTCACCTCACAAAATCAGTTAAAAGATAAAACCTAGGGAAAATATACTTTTAGTTTCGTCCCCGGCAACAACACCAAATATGTTAGTGCTAGAAAGTGTTCCTAGCCTACCACAAGAACAAGCTAACACAATATCAAAAATAAAATAAAATGAAATTGGTTTTTTAATGGTTTTGGTTTAAAATGTTATCAACAAGGAGGTAAAAACATAAACAAGCTAACATAGAACTAGATCATGAACAACTTTGAAGAGCTGGTGATCAAACACATATGAATAAATCATAAACATTACACAAATAATAATGATTTCATCCACAAGATACAAGAATTTGCATGAGTAAAACCTTAAACAAGAAATGAAGTTGTATGTTGAGTAATCAAGCATATTATAAAACAAAACCAGCATAACAGGTAAAATGGCCTATCAATATGTATATAATCAATAACAGTCTTCAAACTTACATAAGAGTTATCAGTCTTAGCTTCAAATACAACAGCTCTAGAGCCTCTCTTTGAGTCAAAATTCAAACCCTACCTATAACTCATTTCCTACTTTTTATCCTTTTTCCATAAAAAATGGTTACATAACTGACTTAAACTAACATTTTAGGTCAGGATTCAAAACAGTTACAAAACTAATTGAGCTATTTCAAAAATAAACTACTTGACACCTGTCACTAGTAATCTTCATAGATTCTTGGATGCCTCAACCAACAATACAATTCCTTCTAAGGCATGTGACTGCCTTTTACTTCTGTGCTACTCTGCTTATAAATATTTGATCTTCTTTAATAACATCTCGTTCTGCTGGGTCAGACTTTGAACCTTTTGGTTCAATTGTTCAAACTGGCTTTGAGTTTGTCTTTTTCTCTTCAAGGCCTCTTTTGAAACATCAATCAATTCTTGGTAATGAGTATTGATATCATCAAGTTCCTCTCTCAGTCTTCTATTGGTCATCACCATTCCCTCATTGGTCTCACTAAGAAAACCAATTTGATATTTGTATTGCTTCACTGTCTTCTTTAGGTTCTCAGTTTCTAAATCTATGCACATTCCTCCCTGTAATGTAGAAGTTTTATCTGACAACCATGGGATATCAATTTTTCTAAAAATTAGGTCATCATCTTCTTCATCTTTGACTGCTTCTTCTTCAACAAGAACTTCTAAAGACCTACATCTTCCAGTGCTGAAATCTATTGGCTGTTTTGCAAGCTTATTTCTTCCTAGATATGATTCTAAAATCACTGAATGTTCTTTCTTAATATGAACTTGTTGAGAACTTAGGATTTCGTTTTCTTCCATGTCTTCCTGAGATGAATAATCTTCAATCACAGTGATCTTTTCCTTCATTAAATTAGGGTTTAGAATCATTTTCATGATAAGTCTCAGTTTGTTTTTGGCTATTGTTTTTGGTGTCTAGTTCAATTCTCCTAACATTACAAAAGATTTCCCTTGAAACTTTACACTTGAGATTTGTACAGTTTCATCTTTCAATTCAGCTACCACATATTTTCCTTTAAGCATTTTATTTGGAATTTGCGAATTATCAGCCTTCAGTTTAACTGGAACAAGAAACTCTGTTATGTTTTCTTGTACACCTGTGAAACTCTGATTTTGTTCTAATGAACTCCTCCATTCTTCTTAATTTATAACAGTTGTCTGGTTCTTTTCTTCATTCTCTAAAATTTGTTCTTGATTACCATCAAATACTTATTTTACCTCTTCACACACAAGATCTTCGAATTTCTGAGTGGAACATTCCTCTTGAACATTATCCTTTAGAAACTCATAAGTTATATATTTCTTTAACCTTTTAACAAGGCTATATTGTTTGTACGTCTGCCTCTTTTTGGGTTGGTCTTCTTGCCCATTATGGAAGCCTAACCAAAACAAAAAATGATCCCAAGTTCTATTCTTCTTCTGAAGGGCTATGCAAATAATCAACTTTATTAGTCCATGATGAAAAATAGATTGATGAGTATCATCCCTATGCCCTTTTATCCCGTTTGACATCTTTTGCAGGATTTTCAAGAACAAAAAGGGTAAGTTCATCCGAGGCTATTGATTAAAATGTTGCAAGAATCTAACATGATATTTGAAAACTAGAGCAAATCTCCCCTCACATGTGATATGGCTTTGTAAAATTCTAATGGCTTCTCTCCACTTAGGCTTAAATTTGTCTAACTGTACACCTTTCCCCCAATCTAGCATTTCGAATTTAAGTAATAGCAAATATTTTGGGATGAAGGTGAAAGGTATCTTCTTAAACCACATCTCTCTGTCATTTGCTATGCATGTAGCTTTTAATATCAATTCTTTTGTCAGTTCAAATTTTAGGGTATCAAATGTAACTATGAGGCTTTATCAAAACCCTGAGAAAAATGATATGACACTTCTGGGTTAAAACCTTTAATTCTCTTAAAGAAATCAAACCATCCATCTCTTTGAAACATCGTTGCACAACCAGGAAAACTACTCATCCAACTTGTATCAGTGGGTTTGACTATGTTAGTCTTTCCGCCTTTATTCCTTTCTGGACTATAACCTTAACCTCAATATTTCTTTAAACAACTTCAGAAATATCTTAAATTATCCTCTACAAGAAAATTAGTAACCTAACAAAATCATAACAGGTGGGTTAACAATTTTCCATAATCCTTACATAAACAAACACCATCAATGCTGACCATGATTCCCCTGTTCATGTACCTATCATAATGATAGATAAGATCATGAATATGCGCTATTTTATTTTGGACAGATGTATCAAAGCTTTCGATATTGTCTTCTGCAGCAGCCACGAGTACCAACCACCTCTTTCAATAACTTTAACCTCATGAAATCATGATAGGTAAAACCAGGATCCTCCTCAATAATATTTGCATCCTCTCATACACTTGCCATGATCATCATTGGGTTCTAACACGTATCATTCTGTCATCACAGGTGTTAAAAATGATTCCCACTATTCTTGATTACAAACCGTCACGGTTATCTTCCATAAGTTCGATAATTCAATATTCTTGTAGCACCCTTGTTCAATGATTTTCAACCTTGCACTACAAGAATCCCCTTTTTGCATATTTTTTAGCCATGACTTAAAAATGAAGGTTAGTCATAAAACTAAAACTTGAAATAAAATCTATTATAACCTTTTCAGACATTAAAGATATATATTAACTAATAATCCCAAAGAAAAACTTTAAAACCAACAAAAATGAAATAACCAAATCATTAAAAGGCATAAAATCAAACAAAAATGTACTTATTACTAAAAAAACCTCAAAACCAACTCAAAACTGAAAGGTAATAGGAAAACAATCTTTGAAAATTAAGGTACATAACTCAAGAACAAAATCTAGTTGTAACATCTAGCTCCTGCTGTGGGATGAAATCCTCTTTGTGAGGTTTCAAGAACCTGTATATCAGTGCCACCTGCCATCTCAACTAAACCTATCAATTACTCTACAAAATTTCCATTGGGCTATACACACCTCCTGCGGACAAGAGTTGGTTCCCTAGTCTGAATGGTTCAGATCTAGAACAAAACACAAACACATAATGCTAGACTCTCACTAGATCTGGTTAATCAACTGAATGGAATGCCATAATACTTCTCTCAAAGGTTGTCCTTTCTATCCTTGAAGATTACTACAGAAGAACTTGTAAAAGATGGAAGACAACAAAGAAAACATGATAGCATACAATATAATCAACTAGATCTATGCTCATGACCAAGGAGTCAAGCAATACATACAAATGAAACAACATATATGGGAAAGAAAAGACATTCTTTATTAATAAATGATTTGACAGACTACAACCTTCATGCCTTGGTGTTGAGAGTGCCTTCCACTAGCTCCTTGTCTCTAACTTCACCTTGCCTCCAAAGACTCAAGAATGATTTTGACAGAGTTTGGGTATGAAACACAATTCTTCCTCCTTTTACCCATGGGTGGTGAGCCAGTATTTATAGGCATGGGAGGATAGGTATGGTTAAGGATATCATGGGTGAGGTGGATATTAGATCCTAAAAGGGAGGATCTCGAGCTTTAGTTGGTCCTAAACCATAGGAATGAGGCTCCACGGAGGTCATCTTCAAGAATCGTCTCGAAGCTTCTCTTTTTGCCTTGAAAAATCGAGCACCACTCTTCCAATGATGCAAATAGGTGGTGATAAGGGGGAACCTCTTCTTGCACTAGGGTGAGAAGCGATGACACCGCTCTTTGCTCATTTATCAGGAGCGGTCTTGGCTCTTTGCTTCTTGGGTAATGCTTTTTGTCAATGGAGAAAGAGGGTTTCCAGATCAAAATAGGGAAAATTACAAGGGGTTAATTTATTCCTTCATTTTCCTCTAGGGAGAGAATTTAAAGGATGAGGAAGGACTAAGGATGCATATCTAGCTGCTACCATTCTATCCATCATGTCGAGGGGTTGATTTTGTGCCATTGTGAAACCACTTTGTTTTGATGAGGACAAAGGCTGAACAACTTTGCTTGAACCTGGTTTAAAAGGACTTTTACTGGTTTTAAAATGAAACAATGGAATCATTCCAGGAGACTGAGTTTTTTATTTTCTAAAGGACTGTGGATCAATAAAAACTTGAAATTTGCTAATTGGTATAGAAGGTGTCGACCATAACAAACTTTGTTTTTTCTCCTCTGAATGTACAAAAGGTGATTCTAGGTCAAAATGATCAGAAGTAGATAAAGAAGGAAAAGACTGTGATCGTTGAATTTTCCTTGCTTCCTTCAAAATCTATTCTGGATCTAAGACACCTAGATGCAATGGTGAAGTAGGTTTCCCTTTTGTCCCAATATTCCTGGTAGCCACTGTGGATACTTCTTGGTGAAAGAGTAGTCTAAAAGATTTGTTGAATTTGTTCACCTCACAAAATCAGTTAAAAGATAAAACCCGAGGAAAATATTCTTTCAGTTTCATCCCCGGCAACAGCACCAAAGGTGTTAGTGCTATAAATTGTTCCTAGACTACCACAATAACAAGCTAACACAATATCAAAAAGAAAAGAAAATGAAATTGGTTTTTTAATGGTTTTGGTTTAAAACTTTATCAACAAGGAGGTAAAAACATAAACAAGCTAACATAGAACTAGATCATGAACAACTTTGAAGAGATGGGGATCAAACACATATGAATAAATCATAAACATTACACAAATAATATTGATTACATCCACACGATACAAGAATTTGCATGAGTAAAATCTTAAACAAGAAATGAAGTTGTATGTTGAGCAATCAAACATATTATAAAACAAAACCAGCATAACAGGTAAAATGGATTATCAATATGTCTATAATCAATAACAGTATTCAAACCTACATAAGAGTTATCAGTCTTAGCTTCAGATACAATAGCTCTAGAGCCTCTCCTTGAGTCAAAATTCAAACCCTACCTCTAACTCATTTCCTACTTTTTATCCTTTTTCCATAAAAAAATGGTTACATAACTGACTTAAACGAACTTTTTAGGTCAGGATTCGAAATAGTTAAAAAAATAATTGTCTTTTCAAAAATAACTATTAGTTATTTCAAAAATAAACTACTTGACACCTGTCACTAGTAATCTTCATGGATTCTTGGCTACCTCAGCCGAAAATGCAATTCCTTCTAAGGCATGCGACTGCCTTTTACTTCTCTGTTGCTCTGCTTCTAAATCTTTGATCTTCTTTAATAACATCTCATTCTGCTGGGTCAGACTTTGAACCTTTTGGTTTAATTGTTCAAACTGGATCTGATTCTGTCTTTTTCTCTGCAAGGCCTCTTTTTAAACATCAATAAATTCCTGGTAATGAGTATTGATATCATCAAGGTCCTCTCTTAGTATTCTATTGGTCATCACCAATCTGTTAGTTTTTCAACATTTAAGCTAGCACTATGATAAGATCTTTTCACTGAGAGAATAACAAGTACAACAATCACATAAGCATATCACAAGAGACAAGAGACACAAATATTTTAGGAGGGGAAACCATAAATGGAGAAAACTCCTCAACTTCCTCTAAGATAGTATCACCACAAGATGTGATCC
>LPNX010387087.1:237797-254645 GCA_001517045.1 Pseudotsuga menziesii
CTAGATTTGGCATCTAGACCATGGAAGGAACCTAATCCTCTCACCATGTCACTGCTCTTACATTCGACCATGGAAGGAACCTAATCCTCTCACCATGTCGGAATGGTACAATTCCATCCAACGATGGAAGACTCTCAGCTCACAATGAGGAGATATTTCTGCACTTATATCTGACATGGGAGGAACTAAATCCTTTAGCCATGAACAGAATGGCCCTGCCCTTACATCTGACCTGCGCGTCAAAATGGCACAATCCCATCCAATGATGGAAGACTCTCAGCTCACAATGAGGAGAGATTTCTGCACTTATATCTGACATGGGAGGAACTAAATCCTTTAGCCATGAACAGAATGGCCCTGCCCTTACATCTGACCTGCTCGTCAAAATGGCACAATCCCATCCAATGATGGAAGACTCTCAGCTCACAATGAGAAGAGATTTCTACACTTATATCTGACATGGGAGGAACTAAATCCTTTAGCCATGAACAGAATGGCCCTGCCCTTACATCTGACCTGCTCGTCAAAATGGCACAATCCCATCCAATGATGGAAGACTCTCAGCTCATAATGAGGAGAGATTTCTGTACTTACATCTACCATGGAAGGAACTAAATCCTCTCACCATGACGGAATGGCTCAGCCCTTACATCTGACCATGGAAGGAACCATTCCTCTCACCATGTCAGAATGGCTCAGGGCCTCATCACTGTCTCTGGGAGGAAGCCTCGATCTGGAGAACACCAAGTCTCTCTCTGAAGTACTCAAACTTCAGCCTAGCTAATGGCTTCGTCAATACATCAGCTATCTGTTCCTCCGTCGCAACATACAGGAGCTTCACTGCTCCTCTCTGCACCATATCCCTGATATAGTGATATTTGATCTCAATGTGCTTCAACCTGTCATGGAACACTGGATTCTCAGACAACTTCACGCAACTCTGGTTGTCACAATGTATACAGGTAGCATCCAACTGGAGATCAAATATATCAGACAGCAGCTTCCGCAGCCAAACTGTCTCACAACTAGCTGAACAAGCTGCGACATACTCTGCTTCAGCTGTACTCAGTGCCACACAGGATTTCTTCCTGCTAAACCAAGAGATCACACCTGATCCTATACTGAAGCAACATCCCGAAGTACTCTTCCTGTCGATGGCACTGCCTACCCAATCTGAATCAACATAACCCTCTAGGTTAATCCTCTGATTCACATCATACTTGAGCCCATAATAAATTGTACCCTTTAGGTACCTCAGAATGTGCTTTGCAGCAATCAAGTGAACACTTCTCGGATCTGTTAAGTACTGGCTCAAGGTGTTCACAGCAAAGCAAATATCTAGTCTCGTGTTCATCAGGTACATCAATGACCCAATCATCTGACGATACATCGTAGCATCAACCGTCTCTGAAGAAGAATCACTTAATAGCTTTAGGTTCGATGCCATAGGTGTAGCCATAGCCTTGCAGTCCATCATCCCAAATCTCTTCAGGATCTCTACTGCATACTTCCCTTGTCCAAGGAAGATTCCATCTGTACTCTGCCACACCTCCATACCTAGAAAGTAATGCATCATACCCAAGTCCTTCATCTCGAACTCAGCAGCAAGCTTTCTCTTCGTATCAGCAATCAACCCATCGGTACCTGTCACAAATAGATCATCTACATACAGTAGAAGCATCACTGGTTTGCCATCTTCAACCTTGTAGTAAAGGTTGGAATCTGCTTTACTCTTGGTAAAGCCTAAACTGGATAGAAAGCTATCAATCCTGCCGTACCAGGTCCTGGGTGCCTGTTTCAAACCATACAAGTCTTTCTTCAATATGCATACATGAGACTCTCTGTCATGTATCTCAAAGCCGAGTGCATGTTCTACATACACTTCCTCTTCTACTACACCATTCAAGAAGGCAGTCTTGACATCCATCTGGTGTATCTTCCACTTCGTCACTACAGCCAGAGCAAGGACTGTTCTAATGGAAGTGTATCTGGCTACAGGTGAAAAGGTCTCTTCATAGTCTACTCCCTCTTTCTGAGAGAATCCTCGAGCCACAAATCTTGCCTTGTACTTTTCAATGCTACCGTCCGCAGCATGCTTGATCTTGTAGATCCATTTGGAAGTAACAACTGACTTCCCTTTTGGTCTTGGGACAACATCCCAAACATCATTCTTCATGATCGATTGATATTCATCGATCATAGCATCCTTCCATTCTTTATGATTTGCCGCTTCTTCATAACTAGAGTTCTTTATCAATAAAATCACATAGTAAGGCTACATACCCGGAATTTGATCTGGTCCTCTTCCTTTCTCTAAGATTCTCTTTTGGAGCCCCATATCTTTCCACACCTTGGATAAGTTCACGTACCCAAGCAGGTTTCCTCTTATGAGGATTCTTCTCTGATGGTGGATCTACTGGTCTTTGTGGTTCTTCAAATTCTCGATCTTCTTCTTGAGCTTCTTCATTCATGACTGAATCACAGATCCTGGGTGCTTCTGCTTCTTCAGGTTCTTCAGTAGTTTTCTTTCTGGATTTGTTGTAAGCTGTGTCTTCATTAAATGTTACATCCCTACTGACGTCAATCTTCTTGAATCCTGGAAAGTAGATTCTGTAATCCTTCGAGCTTTCAGAGTATCCCACAAATATGCCCTTCTTCCCTGAAGGATCTAATTTTGTTCTCTTTTCTTTAGGAATATGTATGTACACTGGAAAACCGAATATTCTGAGATGGCTGACTTCTGGTTTCTTGCCAGAGAAGACTTCTTCAGGAGTCTTGTTCTCGAGTACTCTATGTGGAGTACGGTTCTGTACATACACTGCTGTTCTAGCAGCTTCAGCCCAAAGATGCATAGGTAGATCTTGATCATGAAGCATAGCTTTTGTAGCTTCCATGATAGTTCTGTTCTTCCATTCTGCAACCCCATTCTGTTGAGGATTATAAGGAGTGGACAACTCCCTCTTAATCCCTGATTCTTTGCATAGCTCCTTGAATTCATTTGAAGTGAATTCTCCACCATTATCTGATCTAATGGTCTTGATCTTCTTTTTAGTATGATTTTTGATCAAGGCTTTGAATTCCTTGAACTTGCTAAATACTTCATCTTTGTTCTTCATAAAATAAATCCATGTCTTTCTAGAAAAATCATCAATAAAAGAAACATAGTATGCATACCCGCTTAGTGAGTTTGATGACATTGGACCGCATACATCAGAATGGATGATCTCTAGAATGCCTTTGACTTTGCTTTTGCTACTAGGAAATGTCTTCTTTGTATTCTTCCCTTTCGCACATCCTTTGCAAACTCCATCATGCTTTGTTTGAAATTCTGGAAGACCTTCAACAGCTTTGCTTGCAATAGGTAGTGCTCTGTAATGCACCTGAGCAAGCCTTCTATGCCAAAGTTCATTTGGCTCTACTGAATCATGGATCATGGCTTGTTCTGGATGGCTGTTCAATTTGTACAAGCCTCCTTCTTGTTCTCCAATTACTACTGCATCATTGATAGTCTTTCCTTTTTGCCACATGATGACTTGACCATCTATGAATGCAACCCGCATACCTTTTGCATCCAATTCTGAAATAGATAGAAGGTTCTTCTTGAGTCCTAGAACAAACAATACTTCTTTCATTGTTAGAGACTTACCAGAGTCTAGCTTGTATGAAGATTCCCCACTACTTTTTATAGGATATTGGTAGTCATCTCCTAATTTCACCTTGTGAGGTGATTCATGTTCTGATAGTCTCACAAAAGATTCCTTGAATCCCGTCATATTTTTAGAAGCACCACTGTCTATCAACCAATCATCACTTCCATGAGTAATGTTACCTGTGAGAGCTGATATCAAAACATATTCATCCTCGCTTGAAGAATCTTCACTTTCATATCTGGATCTCTTCTTGGATGGTTCATCATCCTCTGCAGCATGAGCATAATGTCTCCTTTTGTTCACCTTCTTCTTATGAGAGTGGCCCTTGTTCCCCTTGTTCTTAGGACAGTCTTTTGCAAAGTGCCCTATCTCATCACATGTAAAACATCTTGATTTTGAAATATCTCTTCTAGGATGAGAATCCTTACCTTTGGAGAAATATGGTCTTCTTTTGCTTTTCTTGGAGTGAGCCTTGGAGCGAACTGTAAGAGCTTGGTCTTCACTTCCCATCTTCTCTTCTCGAGCTGCTATCCAAGCTTCTTCTTGAGAGCACTCTTCCCATAGTCTGCTGAATTTGACTAACTTCTTTCTAGCACAGATTCCCTGGATGAAAGCATCCCATGACCTAGGGAGGCCATTCAATGTAGTCATGACAATCTCTGCATTTTCCATTTCTTCATCAACAGCCTCTAATTGTTCTTTGAATTGAGAAACTCTTGTGAAGTATGACTGGATAGTTTCTGCATTCTGAATCTTCACATTCTTCAACTGGTTCCTCAGGGTCATCTTCCGATTGATGTTCTTTCCTTCAAACAATTTGGTTAGGGCATCAAACATATCTTTAGGTGTCTTGAGAGAGGACACCTGAGGGATAAGATGATCCTTAATAGAATCAGCAATGATTCTCTTTGCCATAACCATCTTCTTCTTATGTAAGGCTTTTGCCTCATCTCCCTCTAGATATGGAACCTCCTCATGAATGTAGGAGTCTAATTCATTCTCTTCCAGGACCAGGGAGATCCTATACTTCCAAGCTCGGAAGTTATCAGCCCCCTCAAGCTTTTCATCAAGCTTGGTGTGATGAGACATCTCTAAATAAGAACCTCAAATGGAAATACAAAGGATTTTAGATCTTACCAGGTTCAAGATGTCAGATCTGAAGCTTGAGCTGAAATCCTGTAGAGCTGGTTCAAGAGCAACAAGGGTTTTGATTTCCTGGAGTTCTATCCACCCAAATTCCTTCAAATTTTTTCCTAACTTTGATTTTGGGGAGGAGAACAATCCAGGCCTGGGCTCACTGAAAAATTCCTCTTCTATAAAAGGCCCTAATTTCCGGCCCCAGTGACAGGTCCAAAACTGAAAAACCTCATAATTGAATTCTGTTTCGACAGAAAGATGCGCCCTAGGGAGGAGAGTAAGTCCACCTTACTTTTGCTGAAAAATAGTGGAGAAGGATCCACAAACAAGGAAGCCCTAGCCTCCGCAGTTGCACAGTGTCTTCTTCTCAGGTTAGCTCTGATCCCATGTTAGTTTTTCAACATTTAAGCTAGCATTATGATAAGATCTTTTCACTAAGAGAATAACAAGTACAACAATCACATAAGAATATCACAAGAGACAAGAGACACAAATATTTTAGGAGGGGAAACCATAAATGGAGAAAACCCCTCAACTTCCTCTAAGATAGTATCACCACAAGATGTGATCCCAAAACAGTAAGATGACCTCCCAACACAATAGCAGCCTTCTATCTTCTGTCAAGCCAAAATATTTCCTTCTCCAAAGGTGCGCCACACTTGAGAGAGCAAGTGATGTAATTCATAAGTGACAAATAGAGAGACTCACCCTCTCTATTTATATTAGTCTATTCACTTGAATTACCATTTCACACATAGGCTCGACCTAATAATTATTGCTCGAGCCTACAACTTAATTAGTGTATAATAACTCAAGTGCCCCTAAACTATGGGGACTTACCTAATGAATTGATATGACTTGTTTACATTATTAATCCTCCCGATCGGAACATCGGGGCATGACCACATGACTCAAATGCATAATAGAAACATCCCGGAATAAACATCGGGTTACAATACATAAGATACATAGAAGAATACATTCCAAAGTTACATATACATCAACACAATCCCTCATTTTTCTCACTAAGAAAACCAATTTGATATTTGTATTGCTTCATTGTCTTCTTTAGGTTCTCAGTTTCTGAATCTATGCACATTCCTCCCTGTAATGTATAAGTTTTATCTGACAGCCATGGGATATCAATTTTTCTAAAAATTAGGTCTTCATCTTCTTCATCTTTGATTGCTTCTTCTTCAGAAGAAATTCTAAAGACCTACATCTTTCAGTGCTGAAATCTATTGGCTGTTATACATCCTTATTTCTTCCTAGATATGATTCTAAAATCACTGAATGTTCTTTCTTAATATAAACTTGCTGAGAACTTAGGCTTTCTTCTTCTTCCATGTCTTCTTGAGATGAATAATCTTCAATCACAGTGATCTTTTCCTTCATTAAATTAGGGTTTATAATCATTTTCATGTTAAGTATCAGTTTGTTTTTGGCTCTTGTTTTTGGTCTCTAGTTCGATTCTCCTAACATTACAAAAGATTTCCCTTGAAACTTTACACTTGATATTTGTACAGTTTCATCTTTCAATTCAGCTACCACAGATTTTCCTTTAAGCTTTTTATTTGGAATTTGCAAATTATTAGCCTTTAGTTTAACTAGAACAAAAACATCTATTATGTTTTCTTGTACAACTGTGAAACTCTAATTTTGTTCTAATGAAATCCTCCATTCTTCTTGATTTATAACAGTTTTCTGGTTCTTTTCTTCATTCTCTGAAACCTGTTCTTGGTTACCATCAAATACTTATTTTACCTCTTCACACACAGGCTCTTTGAATTTCTGAGTTGAACTTTCCTCTTGAACATTATCCTTTACAAACTCATCAGTTATTTCTTTCTTTAACCTTTTAACAAGGCTATATTGTTTTTTTGTCTACCTCTTTTTGGGTTGGTCTTCTTGCCCATTATGGAAACCTAACCAAAACAAAAAATGATCCCAAGCTCTGCTCTTCTTCTTAAGCACTGTGCAAACAATCAACTTTACTAGTCCATGATGAAAAATAGATTGATGAGTATCATCCCTATGCCCTTTTATCTTGTTTGACATCTTTTGTAGGATTTTCAAGAAGAAAAAGGGTAAGTTCATACTAGACTATTGATTAAAATGTTGCAAGAATCTAACATGATATTTGAAAACTAGAGCAAATCTCCTCTCACATGTGATATAGCTTTGTAAAAATCTAATGGCTTCTCTCCACTCAGGCTTAAATTTGTCTAACTGTACACCTTTCCCCCAATCTAGGGTGTTGACTTTAAGTAATAGGAAATATTTTGGGATGAAGGTGAAAGGTATCTTCTTAAACCACATCTCTCCATCATTTTCTATGCCTATAGCTTCTAATATCAATTCTTTTGTCAGTTCAAATTTTAGGTTATCAAATGTAACTGTGTCTTTATCAAAACCTTGAGCAAAATGATATGACACTTCTAGGTTAAAACCTTTAATTCTCTCAAAGAAATCAAACCATGCATCTCTTTGAAACATCGCTGGACAATCAGGAAAACTACTCATCCAACTTGTATTAGTGGGTTCAACTATGTTAGTCTTTTCACCTTTCTTCATTTCTGGACTATAACCTTAACATGAATATTTCTTTAAACAACTTCAGAAACATCTTAATTCTCTGCAAGAAAATTAGTAACCTAAGAAAATCGTAACAGGTGGGTTAACAATTTTCCATAATCCTTACATAAACAAACTCCCATCAATGCAGACCACGATTTCCCTGTTCATGCACCTGTCATAATGATAGATAAGATCATGAATATGCGCTATTGTATTTTGGACAAATGTATCAAAGCTTTCGATTTTGTCTTCTGCAGTAGCCACGAGTACCAACCACCTTTTTCAATAACTTTAACCTCATGAAATCATGATAGGTAAAATCACGATCCTCCTCAATAATATTTGCATCCTCTCATACACTTGCCATGATTATCACTGGGTTCTAACACGTATCATTCTGTCCTCACAGGTGTTAAAAAAGATTCCCACTATTGTCGATTACAATCCATCACGGTTATCTGCCATAATTTCGATAATTCAAGATTATTGTAGCACCCTTGTTCAATGATTTTCAACCTTGCGCTACAGGAATCCCCTTTTTGCATATTTTTTAGCCATGACTTAAAAATGAAGGTTAGTCATAAAACTAAAACTTGAAATAAAATCTATTATAATCTTTCCAGACCTTAAAGATATATATTAACTAATAAACCCAATGAAAAACTTTAAAACCAACAAAAATGAAATAACCAAATCATTAAAAGGCATAAAATCAAACAAAAATGTACTTATTACTAAAAAAACCTCAAAACCAACTCAAAATTGAAAGGTAATAGGAAAAAAATATTTGAAAATTAAGGTACATAACTCAAGAACAAAATCTAGTTATAACATCTGGCTCTTGCTGTGGGATGGAATCCTCCTTGTGAGGTTTCAAGAACCTATAGATCAATGCCATCTGCCATCTCAACTAAACCTGTCAATTACTCTACAAAATTTCCATTGGGCTATACACACCTCCTATAGACAAGAGCTGGTTGCCTAGTCTGAATGGTTCAGATCTAGAACAAAACACAAACACAGAATGCTAGACTCTCACTAGATCTGGTTAATCAACTGAATGGAATGCCATAATACTTCTCTCAAAGGTTGTCCTTTCTATCCTTGAAGCTTACTACAGAAGAACCTATAAAAGATGGAATACAACAAAGAAAACATAGTAGCATACAATATAATCAACTAGATCTATGCTCATGACCAAGGAGTCAAGCAATACATACAAATGAAACAACATATATGGGAAAGAAAAGACATTATTTATTAATAAATGATTGGAGAGACTACAACCTTCATGCCTTGGTGTTGAGAGTGCCTTCCAATGGCTCCTTCCCTCTAACTTCACCTTGCCTCCAAAGACTCAATAATGATTTTGATAGAGTTTGGGTATGAAACACAATACTTCCTCCTTTTTCCCATGGCAGGTGAGGCGGTATTTAAAGGCATGGTAGGATAGGTATGGTTGAGGATATCATGGGTGAGGTGGATATTAGATCCTAAAATGGAAGATCTCAAGCTCCATCTGGTCCTAAACCATAGGAATGAGGCTCCACGGAGGTCAACTTCGAGAATCATCTCGAAGCTTCTCTTTTTGCCTTGAAAACTCGAGCACCACTCTTCCAATGATGCAAACAGGTGGTGATAAGGGGGCACAACTTCTTGCAATAGGGTTAGAAGTGGTGGCACCACTCTTTTCTCATGTATCAAGAGCGGTGCTGGCTCTTTGCTTCTTGGTTAATGCTTTTTGTCAATGGGGAAAGAGCGTTACCAACTCAAAATAGGGAAAATTACAAGGGGCTAATTTATTCCTTCATTTTACTCCAGGGAGAGCATTTAAAGGCCGAGGAAGGACTAAGGGTGCATACCTGGCTACTACCATTCTATCCATCATGTCGAGGGGTTGATTTTGTGCCATTGTGAAACCACTTTGTTTTGATGAGGACAAAAGTTGAACAACTTTGCTTGAACCTGGTTGAAAAGGACTTTTACTAGTTTTAAAATGAAACAATGGAATCTTTCCAGGAGACTGAGTTTTTTATTTTCTAAAGGACTGTGGATCAGTAAAAACTTGAAAGTTGCTAATTGGTATAGAAGGTGTCGACCATAACAAATTTTTTTTTTCTCCTCTGAATGTACAAAATGTGATTCTAGGTCAAAATGATCAGAAGTATATAAAGAAGGAAATGATTGTGATCTCTGAATTTTTCTTGTTTCCTTCAAAATTTGTTCTGGATCTGAGACACCTAGATGCAATGGTGAAGTAGGTTTCCCTTTTTTCCCAATCTTCCAAGTAGCCACTGTGGATACTTCTTGGTGAAAGAGTAGTCTAAAATATTTGTTGATTTTGTTCACCTCACAAAATCAGTTAAAAGATAAAACCAAGGAAAATATACTTTCAATTTCATTCCCGGCAACAGCGCCAAAGATGTTAGTGCTAGAAATTGTTCCTAAACTACCACAAGAACAAGCTAACACAATATCAAAAATAAAATAAAATGAAATTGATTTTTTATGATGGTTTTGGTTTAAAACTTTATCAACAAGGAGGTAAAAAAATAAACAAGCTAACACAAAACTAGATCATGAACAAGTTTGAAGAGCTGGGGATCAAACACATATGAATAAATTGTAAACATTACACAAATAATATTGATTTCATCCACAAGATACAAGCATTTGCATGAGTAAAAACTTAAACAAGAAATGAATTTGTATGTTGATTAATCAAACAGATTATAAAACAAAACCAACATAACAGGTAAAATGGATTATTAGTATGTATATAATCAGTAACAGTCTTCAAACTTACATAAGAGTTATCAGTATTAGCTTCAGATACATCATCTCTAGAGCCTCTTCTTGAGTCAAAATTCGAACCCTACCTCTAACTCATTTCCTACTTTTTATGATTTTTCCATAAAAAATTGTTACATAACTGACTTAAACCAACTTTTTAGGTCATGATTCAAAAAAGTTACAAAATAATTGTCTTTTAAAAAATAAACTATTAACTATTTCAAAAATAAACTACTTGACACCTATCACTAGTAATCTTCATAGATTCTTGGATGCCTCAACCAAAAATGCAATTCCTTCTAATGCATGTGACTACCTTTTACTTCTCTGTTGCTATGCTTCTAAATCTTTGATCTTCTTTAATAACATCTCGTTCTGTTGGGTCAAACTTTGAACCTTTTGGTTCAATTCTTCAAACTGGCTTTGAGTCTATCTTTTTCTCTTCAAGGCCTCTTTTGAAACATCAATCAATTCCTGGTAATGAGTATTGATATCATCAAGGTCTTCTCTTAGTCTTATATTGGTCCTAACGAATCCCTCATTGGTCTCACTAAGAAAACCAATTTGATATTTGTATTTCTTCACAATCTTCTTTAGGTTCTCAGTTTCTAAATCTATGCTTATTTCTTCCTGTAATGTAGAAGTTTCATTTGACAGCCATGGGATATCAATTTTTCTAAAAATTAGGTCATCATCTTATTCATCTTTGACTGCTTCTTCTTCAACAAGAACTTTTGAATACCTACCTCTTTCAGTGCTGAAATATATTGGTTGTTCTGCAAACTTATTTCTTCCTCGAGATGATTCTAAGATCATTGAATGTTCTTTCTTAATATGAACTTGCTAAGAACTTAAGATTTCTTCTTTTTCCATGTCTTCCTGAGATGAAGAATCTTCAATCACAGTGATCTTCTCCTTCATTAAATTAGGGTTTAGAATCTTTTTCATGTTAACTCTTAGTTTGTTTTTGGCTCTTGTTTTTGGTCTCCAGTTCCATTCTCCTAAAATTACAAAAGATTTCCCTTGAAAATTTACACTTGAGATTTGTACAGTTTTGTCTTTCAATTCAGCTACCACAGATTTTCCTTTAAGCTTTTTATTTGGAATTTGCAAATTATCATCCTTCAGTTTAACTAGAGATGGTACCTCTGTTATGTTTTCTTGTACACCTGTGAAACTCTGATTTTTTTCTAATGAGCTCCTCCCTTCTTCTTGATTTATAACAGCTGTCTGATTCTTTTCTGAATTCTCTGAAACCTATTCTTGATTACCATCAAATACTTATTTTACCTCTTCACACACAGGCTCTTCAAATTTCTGAGTTGAACATTCCTTTTGAACATTATCCTTTACAAAATCATCAATTATTTATTTCTTTAACCTTTTAACAAGGCTATACTATTTGTTCATCTGCCTCTTTTTGGGTTGGTCTTCCTACCCATTATGGAAGCCTAACCAAAACAAAAAATGATCCCAAGTTCTGCTCTTCTTCTGAAGGACTGTGCAAACAATCAACTTTATTATTCCATTATGAAAGAAATATTGATAAGTATGATCCCTATGCCCTTTTATCCCATTTGACATATTTTGCAGGCTTTTCAAGAAGAAAAAGGGTAAGTTCATCCTAGAATATTGATTCAAATGTTGCAAGAATCTAACATGATATTTGAAAACCAGAGCAAATATCCCCTCACTTGTGATATAGCTTTGTAAAATTCTAATCGATTGTCTCCAGTCATGCTTAAATTTTTCTAATTGTACACCTTTCCCCCAATCTAGGGTTTCGACTTCAGGTAATAGGAAATCTTTTGGGCTGAAGGTGAAAGGTATCTTCTTAAACCACATCTCTTCATCATTTTCTATACATGTAGCTTCTGATATCAATTCTTTTGTCAGTTCAAATTTTAGGGTATCAAATGTAACTGTGTCTTTATCAAAACCCCGAGAAAAATGATATGACACTTTTGGGTTAAAAACTTTAATTCTCTCAAAGAAATCAAACCATCCAGCTCTTTGAAACATCCCTACACAATAAGGAAAACTACTCATCTAGCTTGTATCAGTGGGTTCGACTCTATTAGTCTTTCTACCTTTCTTCATTTCTAGACTATAACCCTAACCTGAATATATCTTTAAACAACATCAGAAATATATTAAATTCTTCTCTGCAACAAAATTAGTAACCAAACAAAATCGTAACAAGTGGGTTAACAATTTTCCATAATCCTTACAGAAACAAACTCCCATCAATGCAGACCATGATTCCCCTGTTCATGCACCAGTCATAATGATAGAGAAGATCATGAATATGCACTATTGTATTTTGGATAGAAGTCTGAAAGCTTTCGATATTTTCTTCTGCAGCAGCCACGAGTACCAACCACCTCATTCAATAACTCTAACCTCATGAGATCATGATAGGTAAAACCACTATCCTCCTTAATAATCTTTGCATCCTCTCATACACTTTCCATGATCATTACTAGGTTCTAACACATATTATTCTATCCTCACAGTTGTTAAAAAAGATTCCTACTATTGTTGATTACAAACCATCATGGTTATCTGCCATAATTTAGATAATTAGAGATTCTTGTAGCACCCTTGTTCAATGATTTTCAACCTTGCGCTACGAGAATCCCCTTTTTGCATATTTTTTAGCCATGACTTAAAAATGAAGGTTAGTCATAAAACTAAAACCTGAAATAAAATATATTATAAGATTTTCAGACTTTAAAGATATTTATTAACTAATAATCCCAAAGAAAAACTTTAAAACCAACAAAAATGAAATAACCAAATCATTAAAAGCATAAAATCAACCAAAAATGTACTTATTACTAAAAAACCTCAAAACCAACTCAAAATTGAAAGGTAATAGGAAAACAATCTTTGAAAATTAAGGTACATAACTCAATAACAAAATCTAGTTATAATAGATTGTAAGTCAAAATTCTAACATGGTATCAAATCTCTCTTGAAAGAATTCATTGCAATATCCGTAACAGCTACAACAATTGCAATTGTGAGAGATTAGGGATCCATGTTCCTAGCCTTTCCATCCATTGATCAAGTTTGAACTTTTCATCATTGAAATTTCCCAAGGAGGGGGTATCTTTCTATGGAGGTAAAATCCATTTTTATGGAGTTTCAATTTTGACCTAAAAACTGTTAGGGCCAAAAACTAGGGTTGGATGTTTGAATCCCTTTTTTCCACTAATTGGGCTCGACCCTATCATTATATAAATATCCCTAGGAGGGAACATCGGTTTGTGGAGGAAGAATTCATATATGATATTTTTCATTTTTGACCTAGTTTCTACCAAATCGGGAAACTAGGGCTTTTAGTTTTTTCATGTTCTGTCCACAGATCTCAATGAAAAGAGGTTTTGGTCAAATTTTCCTAGGGAGGTGCATCTTTCTATTGGATCGGTTTCTCTTGCTAGGGTTTCCAAAACTAGATTTGATAAGATGATGAACAACACGGAGGTTGATGAGAAGCTTGAAGGGGTCGATAACTTCATAGCATGGAAGTATAGGATGCTCCTCATCCTAGAAGAAGATGACTTGGAATAATATGTTGAAAAAGATATTGCAGATTCAAAGGGATATGAAGATAAGGAAAAGAACAAATCCCTCATGTCTCATCTTCCAAGATTCCCTCATGTATCATCTTCCAAGACTCCAAAGAAAATGTTTGATGCTTTGACCAAATTATATGAAGGAAATAATATCAAAACAAAGATGACATTGAGAACATAACTTAAGAGTGTAAAGATGCAAAAATCAGAAACAATTCATTTCTACTTAACAAGAGTATTCCAAATCAAAGAAAAACTTGAATCCATTGAAGAACGCAGTTGAATACGCTTAAATGGTGATGAATACCTTGAATGGTCTCCCTAGGTCATGGGAATCATTCATTCAAGGAATATGTTCTAGAAGAAGAAGAAGAAGCCATATTAATAGAAAGATAAGAGAAGTTGGGCAATGATGAAGATCAAGCACTATTGGCAGGGGTTTTGGGATAAGTCAATTGAGTAGCATCGTGGATTGTGCTCAAGCTCAGAAGACATCGCTCAAGTAGAAGATGGCACACAAGGTAGAAGATAGACTAGTTTGAATATTTTATGTCACTTTTTGTACTTTTGGACCATATTTTGTGGATATTCATCATTGGTTGGTAGAGTCAATTAGGAGTTAGTTAGAAGTGGACCATGAATGTAAAAGTGCAAGCCTATAAATAGAAGAAGAATTGTAAATGTAATTGTCAAGACACAATCAGAGAAACTTATCATAGAATGAGAATTGAGAGCTTGAACTCAATTGAATTGCTGTCTGTTTTGGATCTGTGATTGATTGTGCAGAATTAATATGAGAAGATGAAGGTTGATATGAATACTGTTATCTTTTTGTCTCTTTCTTGCTTTTTGTTTCTATGAATCAAATGATGAATGTGTGCGACATGGATCTATGATGCGATGTTTATTGCTTATGAGTAATGTTATATTTTTAGATCTATTTGCGCAATAGTGTGGTTATTTCTTTTATGAATGAATGATGCGATCTGTTAAAGATAAAAGATGAATGGTTCTATTAATGATTAAGTAACTGGTCATATCTAGTAGATAATGTAATGACTTGTCGATGCCCATAGTCCTATTCTAATTTGAGGAAACTTGGTTCCGTCAGCCCTCTCTCAAACATCTCAGGTGAGACTTCATCCACTTCATAGGTGTTGCTGGATAGGGTAAAACCTGTATGGGCCGATGCTCAGGGAGATCGCGATAATTTGAGCATCGATAGAGTGGGAACCCTTTGTTGACTAGGTTTTGTTGGTTGGGTTTGTGACAACAAATGGTTTCATTGCCAGGAGCTTGTTGCAATTGAGAGGAGGATATGTGGCATCCGAAGCTACCAAAAATTCAATATTGGTTTGATCAGAAGTTACAAGAATTTGCTAAAGCAAAAAATCAAAACCCTAGACTGAGGACGGATAAGTGGTTGGAGAGATACATCCACGACAGTCCTCACGAGTACTTTTTATGTGAGTTTCCCATCATATTGTACAAGTGTTTGGCATGGTTCACTTACAAGAAGACAAATTTCCAAGGAGAAGAGCCAACATCCTAGACCCCTTAATTGATCCAGGAGCTTTAGGAAACTGACAACAAAGCATCACGAGTTGTTGAATTATAGCTGGATAGTATCCTAGAAAGATATATCACTGAGTTTGCATTTGACACTACCGAGTCCTATAGTGAAGCAGAAAAGAAATTTTTCAACGGACCTTGTTAACACCCAAAAATAGTTAACTACCTCATCTACCCCATTTCATGGCTCATTTGTCCATTTGCCTACCATATTTCCTTGAAAATCCCACTAAAAAGCCTCCAAAAGGCCTAAAATGCCTCCAAAAGGCCATAAAACCATTTAAAAAGCCTCCAAAAGGCCAAAAAACCCCTTTTTCCTCCAAAAATAACCAAAATTCCTCTAAAAATAGCAAAATTCCCCAAAAGGGAAGAAAAGGAATAAAAATAATGAGGAAAAAGGAGGAAAACCCTAAAACAGCAAAAACCCTAAACAAGCTGCCCTAAACCACATGGTTTCCAAAAACCATGGGCAAGCTCTCCACCACTAAAAAACTATAAATAAGTGATGGAGACCCCTCATTTCAACATCCACAGTCAAAAGCATCCTGCCTCTGCCGAAATTATTCTCAAAACCCTAGCTTACCATCAAGCTACTTTCACCATTGAGAACCCTTTTGGCCCATTTCCACCACCGGAAAAGGAAAAGAAGCAGCTCAGAGCTCGAAGCCACCGACATCGGACTAGCGCAACGGACTCCACCAACCTCCTCATCGGAGGTAATATCAATAAAAATTACCATTATACATTTCTTTACTGTTATTTACTTTTCACTGCTTTAGCTTAGTCTTTATTTTAGTTTATTTTTGTTTACATCATTGTACTGCTACTAAGGATTCCAGATTCCTTAGTAGGTGCTCATCAGCACAAGCTAGGGTGAAAACCATAGCTACAGTTTTGGCGACTCCGCTGTCTCTTTTTATTGTTAGTTTTTATTTTTGTACTGTACTTTCAGCCGTCATTTTTGGCCGCCGAAAACCGCGTTTTTTCCTTCCGCAGCCGCGGACCGACCGCGCATTTCAGGCCCTAACCCGCGACCAGCCCGCCGCTGTTAGATTTTTGCCCTGCGCCCCGACCGCGTTTTTTCCGCCCACAGTCGCGATCTGACCGCGCCTGTTCATTACACAGGCGCGCTCTGACCGCCGCTGCCAGCCCGAAACCCGCGACCTAGACCGCGTCTGTTTCCTCCCAACTCGTGATCTGCGTGCGACTGTTGCCTTCCAACCCGCGGTCCGACCGCGCGCGTCCGCCCCATACCCGCGGTCCGCGAACTATTTTCGATCTTGTTTCCACGCCGAAACCCAGCCTCTTTGCCTCCATTTTTCCTGCACTTGCACAGCCACCTGTACCACTTGCAGACCTGCAGCCATTTCTATTCCTTGTTTCCATCATTGTTTAAATTTTTAGCATTGCAAAAAAAAAAAAAAAAAATAAAAAATTTCATGGTAAAAGTTTTTACAGTTTTTCATACATTGTTATTGTCATTGAGTAATTATTTTGGATTCACAACCTCACATGCACACAATCTATCCCCTAATTCA
>LPNX010387100.1:7571-18697 GCA_001517045.1 Pseudotsuga menziesii
GTAAGAACATGAGAAACATATTCATAATAAAAAAAATGTAGTTTAAATAGAAAATTCCTCCCAATATTATAGTGGAAAATGGATAATTGTGTTAGCGATAAAAAAAATCGTTTGTTGTGCTTACATTTTTATCCCTCTTAACTTCAAGGAGGGTGTTTGGCATTGCTTTATGCCGTCTTACTCTCCATGGGACACACACATGACAACATGAACGGAAATTATCGAAGGTAATCAACTAAATTAATCAATACAAAGAGGACAAGTGATAAGTGATGGATTGATTCAATTTAACAACAAATTCCAATGCTACTATAACCTCATGATTACCAAAGGTTACATTCAAAGACCTCCCATTTCCATTGTTCCAAACCTTTAATCATCAACATGATAATTTTCCACAATGTCAAAAAATTTATAAGGGAAACAATATAAAATTAAATGATATATAGTTCATTCGAGCGCTTAATTTACAGAATTTAGTCTCCTTGCTGCAAAATTTTCTGCAATTGCAACTTCTAGAGGGAGAAACCCTTCATCTCATTCATCTTAACTGGTGGAGTTATGGCAAGTGGATTCCTTGGTAAATCCTTTATCGAATGACATATCATTTTTAAACATTTGATTTCATATTATATTTTTATTTAATTTCTTTAAAACTTATACTAAAAATATGTAGGAGACCCACATATCTTTCCTCTTCAAAATGTTTTTTTGGTTTTCAATTTATATACATAGTTGGAAAAAAGTTCATAGGGACATAGATGTGTATAAGATATGATTCAGTATTTAACAAGCTAACTTAAAAAAAAAACTTAATTAAAAAAATGTGAGATGTATTACATTATGTGTAAATCATTCTCCTATATTTTTTTAAAACTATGTATTGAAAATTTAGTTACTTGATATAAACAAAATTTATTTGTTACCTTTTTTTTTAAATGTAAATTTGGCACATTAAATAACACTAATATATTTTTAGAAAAAAATACCAAATTTATTTACAAATTTTTCTTCACTCCACATCAAATGTTACAAAGTTTATATAAGATTGAGCGAATTAAAAAAAAATGTATACAAAATACCAACCCACCTAAATTTCAAGAAGCTCCTACAACTACTACCATGATTACTACCATGACTAGCAAATAAATAGATTGAAGCACATATGACCTTGAGTCCTTTCCATCTTACATTCCTATCTTTGAATTGAAGTGAGACAAGAGGCAAGGTGTATGGTGGAAGACTTGTTGGTATAGCATGGGTTAGATGCCATGTGCCTCTAGTGAGAGCGATATGAGATTTTGCAAATGAGTATGGGAAATCCATTATCATGATTGGTCATTATCAAAGAAGTAACGTGATGTGAATCTCCCATTCCTGGTAGTTAAGAATGACAAATCTTATCCGGGACTCTTGAGCCTTTTCTGATTTCCTAAAAAGTGTTATTTCGAATGTTATGGGATTTTATGAAAGAGATCAAAATAAAAGATTATGGGGGCAAGAGTAGTTGGTGTGATTTTTATTGATTTGTCTTTGAAAACCATTACTGTCACTTCAAGTTTTGGATTCTCTCTTTGAAATGCATTGGGAGGTAGTTGTTGAGATAGTAACTCTGAGTCTCCTAGTGACATTTATGTGATGTCATTATAGGTTAGAATGTATCTTAAGTCATATTGAAGAATATTCCATGTTAAGAATATGATTATAATTAGGTTAAATTACTAACATTATGTTTTTATATGTAAATACATCTAATAATGAATTTGTTTAACTTAAGTATGTGTTTATGTGAAATAAGTAATTGATTGTGAAATAGGGATATGATATATTCAATGATGAGGCTGTATTGTTTTTTTATTTATCTATTAAATGTTGAACTATTTTTTGTTAATTTTTCATATGCTTAGCTAAGACATCAGTATTTCATTTCATTTTCATAAAAAAATCATATAAAAAGGATCACTGAAATATAGACAAGCACAACCATACAAAAGGAACACAAAGATTTATCCTGGGAAAACCCAAAAGGGAAAAACCCAGCAAAAGCTTCCTCAATATAGATGCCCCAAAAAGATAAAAGATAAAACCAACAAGGAGATCAAAGCTTGATCTTTCTCCTTCTCCAGCTACTTCTCTTCTCCACTAATGTGCTACACAAGTGGGAGTGAGTGTGTGTGTCAAATGAGGAGCACCACACCTCTATTTATATTCATCCGTTCACTTTAACTAACTCATTTGACATGTAGGTTTGAGTTACACATGTAGGCTCAAGTAACCACACTGGGGTGCGAATGACCCACCTTTACAATTAGAGGGGACTACCTCATGACTCTTATTAGTTCTTCCGATTAGAAGCATCGAGGTACAAATTAATACAATTGGTTCTCCTGGTAGGATCATCGAGGACCACAAAAGATACATATAGAATATTCTTCGAAGTTACAATATTTCAACACTCCCCCTTAACGAGAAGGGTATTCTACAACAACATCAACAACAACAATAGTAGGAGAGAGATAGAGGACATCATCAACATCAGCAGGGTAACACATCTATAAATCATTGGAAGCTTTTCAACATCATGTATCCTTCATCTTCAATCTCTATTCTTCAGCATCATCAGTACTTTGACCACTTCGATCAGCAGCATCTTGACTCTTCAATCAGCAGCAACATCTTCAGCACTTTGAGCTTTCGATCAGAAACATCATCTTTATCTCTTTGGCCTTTCGATCAGCAATAACATCATCATCATACTCTGATCTTTCAATCAGAATCATCATTATCATCAGCCTCTAATATTTTGATCAGAACCATCATCAATCGAACATCATCATACTCTAACATCAACTCATCATCATATTCTAATATTTCGATCAGTACATCATCATCATCATACTTTGATAATACGGCATCATCATCATCACATTCTGATCTTTCGATTAGAAACATCATCATCCTCATTGCAGTCTAATCTTTCAATCAGAAAACATCATCATCAGTAGCAACATCATAATTATAAGCAACTTCTCATCTTTCGATCAGAGAACATCATCATAATCAGCAACATCTGATCTTTCGATCAGAAACATCATCATCATGATAAAAAAATCAACATCATCAAAAAATCAACATGATCCTTCCTTTTGGAATTATGGGATTTAGGTCTTTATGGAGTTACCAATGATCCTTCCTTTCGGAATTACGAGATTTAGGTCTTTACGGAGTTACTAACGATCCTTCCTTTTGGAATTATGGGATTTAGGTCTTTACGGAGTTACTAACGATCCTTCCTTTTGGAATTACAGGATTTAGGTCTTTACGGAGTTACTAACGATCCTTCCTTTTGGAATTACAGGATCAACACATTTGGGGAACTCAGACAATCCTTCCTATTGGAATTACGGGATCAACACATCTGTAGAACTCAGACAATCCTTCCTATTGGAATTATGGGATCAATTCAATGATCCTTCCTTTCAAAATTATGGGATTTAGGTCTTTACGGAGTTACTAATGATCCTTCCTTTCAGAATTATAGGATCAACATAGATGTGGAACTCAGACAATCCTTCCTATTGGAATTATGGGATCAACACATTTGTGGAACTCAGACAATCCTTCCTATTGGAATTATGGGATCAATTCAATGATCCTTCCTTTCGGAATTACGGTATTTAGGTCTTTACGGAGTTACTAACGATCATTCCTTTCAGAATTATGGAATCAACATAGATATGAAACTTAGAAAATACTTCCTCTAGGAATTATAGGACCAACACACATTCTCGAGTACTGAAGTCACCAGATCTGTTCTGAACCGAAGTTCAAGGATGATACAATCCTACCACATTCACGGGGACCGAGATCTCTGGATACATTTTAAACCGAGGTTCAGGGATGAGCCAATCCACCACTTTCACGGGGGCCAAGGCCTCTGGATACATTTTGAACCGAGGTTCAGGGATGATGCAATCCACCACTTTCATGAGGGCACAGACCTCCAGATACATTTTGAACCGAGGTTCAGGGATGATGCAATCCACCACTTTCATGGGGGTCGAGACCTTCGGATACATATTAAACCGAATTTCAGGGATGATGCAATCCTACCACATTCATGGGGGCCGAGATGTCTGGATACATTTTGAACCGAAGTTCAAGGATGATGCAATCCCACCACATTCACGACAGTCAAGACCTACGAATACATTTTGAACCGAAGTTCAGGGATGATGCAATCCCACCACATTCATGAAGACCGAAGTCAGTGGATTTATTTTGGACAGATGTCCCAGGATGATACAATCCCTCTTCATTCTTGAGGACCGAGGTCACCGGATCACTTTAGGGCAGATGCCCAAGGATGATACAATCCCACTTCATTCTCGAAGACCAAGGTCTCCGGATCACTTTAGGGCAAGTGTCCAGGGATGATACAATCCCACTTTATTCTCAAAGACTGAGGTCTCCAGATCACTTTAGGGCAAGGGTCCAAGTATGATACAATCCCACTACAACATCACTACTCCCCCTTTCGGGGAAGGCCTTTCTGAACCACACCAAGCTTGTTTGAAAATGTTCGAACTTTACCCAAGACAGAGGCTTTGTCAGCGCATCACCATCTAAACCATATTCATCTACATCTTCACTATGTGAATACTGAACTATCACCATCTATATCTCTAGTATGTAAATACTGAAACATCATCATTTGCATCTTTATCTTGAATGTAGAAATACCAGATAAATATGTGTTACGACAGAACATAGGGTTCTCTGTTATCACAACTCTCGTTATCACATAGAATCAATGTAGTATCCATCTTTAGTTCAAAGAGACTTGATATCAGCTTTCGAAGACATATGGCTTCGCAACTTAGTAGAGAAATCTGCTATGTATTCTGCTTTCGCCATGCTACGAGAAACACTGGATTGTTTCCTATTAAACCATGAACTCATAGCAAACCCAAAAGCATCTACCTGATGTGCTTTTCATGTCTGAAATACTTCCAGCCTAATGTGCATCTATGTGGCCATACAATCTATACTCATGGCTACCATCATAGTATAAACCAAAGTCTATAGTCCCTTTCAGATATCTCATCACATGTTTTGCAGCTACTATGTGAACCCATCTTCATTTAACAAGATATTGACTTAAGGTGTTCACAACAAAAAAAATGTCTGGTCTTGAATTTGTTAAGTACATCAATGACCCAATGATCTATCTATAATGAGTCACATCCACTAACTCTCATGAGTCATCACCTAACAACTTCAAGTTGGAGTCCATGGGTGTGGCCATGACTTTGCAATCCAACATATTGAATCTCTTCAATATATCTACTGCATACTTTCCCTGGTTGAGAAAGATTCATTCTGAACTTTACCATACTTCCAGACCTAGGAATAATGCATTAACCCAAGGTATTTGATCTCAAATTATTCTACTAGTTCCTTCTTGCTTTCTATGATCTGTTTCTCATTCCTATCAAGGATAAGTCATCCACATCTAATAATAGGATGACAAGATCATCTTCTACAACCTTGAGATAAAGGTTAGGATCAAATTTACTCTTGGTAAATCCCATGCTCGACAAGAAACTATATATTCTTCCATACCAAGCTCTGGGAGGTTGCTTCAGGCCATAGAGGGCGTTCTTCAACTTGCATACGTGATTCCATCTGGATTCAACTTCAAATCCTCGTGACTATTCGATGTAAAACTCTTTCTCAATCATACCATTAAGGAAGGCTTGTATTTACTTCACCATGGAAGAAACTACCATGATAGTTCTGAGGGAAGTGTACCTTACTTCCTGGAGTAAGTGTCTCTTTAGAATTACTTCCCTTTTTCTAAAAGAGACCTCTGGCCACAAATCTTGCTTTATACTTCTCGATACTTCTGTCAGCTGCATGTTCTATTTTCTATATCCATTTGGAGGATACAATACTCTTTCCTTCTGGTTTGGGAACTATATTCCATACATCATTCTAGTATTCTTTCATCATAACATCTTCCATGAGTTCGTCTTGTCAGATCATCAACATATCCTAGTCTTCTTCATTCAATTTTGAAGGTTGGAACCCACTTTACTCTTGGTAAAGTCTCGATCCATCAAGAATCTGTCCATCATGTTGTACCGTGTCGAACTTAGATATCTTCTGTAGTCACTCCCCCTGAAGTGGAGTATTATCTTCCTTCTTCATTCCGTACAGGTGGTTCTAATATGTCATGTCATAGTTTATTCTTTCTGAGGAAAATCACGAACCTTTCTTTGTACACTTGTTCTTGTAGATCCATATGGAGGATACTATGACTTCCCTTTATGTCTCAAAATAATATCGTATACATCATTCCCCATGATCAACTGTTATTCTTTTATCATAGTTTCTTTTATAGCATTATTGTGTTCATCTTCATTTATCTCTCATACCCATGGTGGTCTTCATCCTTTGAGGTGGATCTACTGCTCTCTGAAGCTCTTTCTTCCGTCATGGTGTCTCTGACCCTGGGAGCTTCAGATTCATATTTATTGAATTGTCATCACTTGTTCTTTAGAACAAGTCTCATCCTTCTTTTCTTGTGGGAGGTTCTACGGGACCTTTCCTACAATTCAAATGCACCAGTTGCATGGTTAGAACTATTTCATAAAACATATGCATAACAAAAAATTATTATGCATCATGCAACTATTTAGCCAATACAACATTCATCCATATCGCAAAGAAACTTTCTAGATGTCTTCCATCACTACCATGACATCATTGAGATTGTACACTAATCCAATATGTCAGCAAAGAGGTTTGATAAGTAGCACTGGAGAGTTGTATATCACCATGAGCTACTTACCCATCACATGCATATTAGTAGTATTAATGTAAACAATCTATCATGCATAACACATAAACCGAATACAATCAAATGTATAAAAAACAATATCATGAAATGGAAATTGAATACTTATCTTTTATTTGTTTCATGGGTAGACTCCATCTTGATCATTCTGCTTTATCATCTTCTTCATTCATGAAATCATCATTTCTTATCCAAATGAATAAGAGGTTCTTCAAGAATTAACTTTTTCATATTCCTCATCGCTTGAGGGATATTCTTTGAATGGTGAGATCCTGATCTTCAATTGCTCCCATCTTATTCTTCTCTTCTTATTATTCAAGATGAAAGTAGTCACTTACTTTTGGCATACATTCTTCACATTAATGAATCCCATGATCCTGGGAGGCCATTCAAGGTGGCTATCACCACTTCTGTATACTTCTTCTTCTACCGCTTCAAGTTGTTCTGCATTCTGGATATTCATATTCTTCAACTATTTTCTCAAATCCATCTTTTGATTTAAGTTCTTACCTTCAAATATATTTATCAAGGAATCAAACATCTTTGGTGTGTTTAGGGAAGACACTTGTGGTATAAGTTGATCCGTGATTGAATCAACAATTATCTTCTTGGCCTTGATGCAGGTGTCGATTTCATTTTCTTTAGAGAGATCAAATACTTCCATGCTTGTAAGTTTTAAAATTCACCAATATTATCATCAAGCTGATTTTATAGATCACTTTGAAATGAGAACCTCAAATGCAAATAGAAAAAGATTAGATCTTACCGATTTGAGGTGTCCGTCTTGCTTCCGGAGCTGGCTGATCTAGGGTTTGTCAAAGAAACCCCAATTTTCAAAACTTGAAATATTTCAGATATGATTGGATAGAAGGATATATATCTTCAAATGGATCTATCCAATGTACTCCTTTTCTGAAAATAGTGGAGGGAAGTTCCCGGAAAAAGAAGCCCTAGTTTTCCAATTTCTTCTGTAGAAATGTCTGTTACTGTTTCTATGATATATCCAAAATGAATGCTCCTCTATATTTTAAATTTATCACTGAGGTAACCTCTCCTATCTCTGATCCAACACCATAGGTTTCATCAGAATGGGTTTCACAAATTGATATTTATGATCATTTTTTCAAGGTGACCTGTTACAGGACTGTTCAGAATAGTGAAGTTGTATGGCATGCCATGTGTCACTGGTTGATCTTTAGGTTCTAAAATTTGGACCAAATACATTACAGGCCGTTCTATTTCTGGAACATTTTCTGGAATTCCATTTGGACCTCTGTACTGCACACTACAACAATTCTACCCAGGTGTCCTGTTTAGGGATGAATTCTGGAAGAGGATGGAACCCTAACTTGGAGGGATTATATCTCCCAGCATATAGAAAATAGGAGGCTGACTTTCATACATAGTCTAAATATGGATTTTATATTCACCCTCTACAATTTTCAACTCCTGATCCTTATCCAATATCAGGATATAGAGAATGTACCAAAACGTAGCATTTTTAGTATTTAGGGTTTTTCTAGCTCGGGGTCAAACTAGGGTTTGACTTCCCCGGAGATTCACCCAAACAAAAATCTTGATCCGGGTCTCTAAAATTCTATTTTGATGAGGAGATAAATCCCATCCCAGCCTCACTCAAAAATTCTTCTTCTACAAGAAGCCCTAATTTCCTGTAGCGAAAATTGAAAATGCTCGGAATTGAATTCTGATTCGATAGAAAGATGTTCCCTTCAATGGAGAGTCAGCCTAGCCTTATTTTGCTGATCTATTGTGGAGAAAGAAAAAAAACATAAGAAGCCCTAGATTCTGTAGCTGCACAATGTATTGTTTTAGGGTGGATCTGATACCATGTTAATTTTTCATATGCTTAGCTAAGACATCAGTATTTCATTTCATTTTCATAACAAAAGCATATAAACAGGATCACTTAAAATATAGACAAGCACAACCATATAAGAGGAACACAAATATTTATCCTGGGAAAACCCTAAAGGGAAAACCCCAGCAAAATCTTCCTCAATATAGATGCCCCAAAAAGATAAAAGATAAAATTAGCAAGGAGATCAAAGCCTAATCCTCCTCCTTCTCCAGCTACTTCTCTTCTCCACTAATGTGCTACACAAGTGAGAGTGTATCAAATGAGGAGCACCACACCTCTATTTATATTCATCCATTCACTTTAACTAACTCATTTGACACGTAGGCTCGAGTTGCACATGTAGGCTCAAGTAACCACACTGGGGTGCTAATGACCCACCTTTACAATTAGAGGGGACTACCTCATGACTCTTATTAGTTCTTCCAATTAGAAGCATCAGGTACAAAGTAATACAAGTGGTTCTCCTAGTAGGATCATCGGGGACCAAAAAAGATACATATAGAATATTCTTCGAAGTTACAATATTTCAACATTTTTTAATAAATGTAAATGATTGAATAAATAAAACAATTCTTTTAATTTTTTTAAATACAAATTTTATAATAACAAGTTTGTATAGCATTTATTAATTGGAGCACAACATTGTATTAGATTAATCTTAAATTTAGGAAAAATATTCCTAAATGACCATAGTTGTGTTGAGTTAAAAGATTAATATGGCAGAAATTTTTTTGAATTCTCACTCTAATGTAAGTGTTCAAGGGACATTAAATGATGAAATGATTTTCATCTTCAACCATGTTAGTGTAACAAGGATGTCAAATTCTTCATCGCGTGAGGGTTTAGGAATTGTCCAATGCTCTATTTCACTATGGAACTCATGAGAATTTGTCAGTATTTTAACAATGTTTACTTTTTTATTACGCTAGTTAAAACATAGATATACTTTGGATATTCTATAGTAGTGTTGATAACCTCCGTATAATATATTATCTTTCTCTTATCCTCTAACTCTTTATTGCACCACAACTTCTCAAAATTAGATGTAATACTAGTTTTAATATTATCACTATTCTATAGAGTGGTCTCTTCCTCAACACCCCAATGATGTAGTAAAAATTAGAATCTATATTTTAACATTGCTTAGGGCACAAGTGTTTTTGACTGGAATATGAAACAATCTTAGAAAGCCTCTTGTTTTCCAAGGTGTTTATTTTAATATTATACATTATATACTTGGTCATAGCCATGATATCTATTGTAGCGCCATTTCCAACACTACCATCATAGTACTTTTGCAATAAAATGCTTCTCTAAAGATAAGACTCTACCTAAAGGCCAAACGAGAATTATATACTATTGGACAATAACATACCTGCTCAAGCAATGGACAAAAAGCTATTTGTTGTTGACTCTTTAAATTCATCCTAAACCAAAGTAACTTCATATAACAGTATCGCCATTCATTTTCCTAGGATACTAATCAAGGCACCATCTTCAGCAATCTTAGTCCCTATATATGACCTTCATATTATGAAACATGCATTGATGACTGACCCAATTACACAGAGTATTAACCACAAAATCCAAGCATGTTGTCACCCTGACCCACACATGTTGTTACTCTAACAAGGGCATTTTATTCTATCATCACAAACATGTTGTGAATGTTATCCCAACATTCATATTATTATCAATGGACCTATAAGACCTTGTCGCAACCAACAATTCCTCTATCATATAATTTGAATTATCCTAGTGAGGACACTACCGTATAGAACAATATTTGATTACTCGTTAACACATTCTGGTACATGTATCAATTATGCAAGGAATTACACAATATCCATTCATTATATCATTATTGAAGATGAATAAATTACATAACATACAAATGCTAGCATTACCAAACATTTATTTCTTCCACACTCTCTCATTCTTCTGCTTCTAGCCCATAGGCCATGGTAGCATGAACAAACAATTCCAGTTCTGCCCAAACTTTCACACTCTTCTAGCACATTGTCTTCTCTTTCGCTAAATATCTCTTATTATTCTCCTTGTGACTATTCACTTTCTTCCTCTATCATCTTCTAGATTCTACCTCTTCCTTCCATTTTCTTCAATTGATCTAACTTCCTCAACATTCTACGTGAATCTTTTATTTGTTGCAACACATGCATTTCTTCATCATTGTAACTACCCAAGCATTACATGACTCACATTCATTAAGTTTTATCCTAGTGTCTTCCATCCTCCAAGAACACAACTATTTCTAGGTTTTCCACACACTCACAACATCATTGTCATCTTTCCCTAAAGATTCATTTAGGATTCTACACTTTAATGTACCCACACCAGTGCTGACCCTCTAGTTTCATTGTGTAC
>LPNX010387122.1:13200-95316 GCA_001517045.1 Pseudotsuga menziesii
AAATAGTCACGGCCTAGTTGGGAATGTTGACTGGGGAGAATCCCTTACTGTTGTTGCCTCCGATTTTCCAGGCCTCAATAGACATATTAGTAACCACAGTGAGTTAATACCTGGTGAAAGTTTACCTAATAAAGCAACTTACAGATTAACCCCTCTAGAAAATGAAGAAATCAAACAGCAAGTACAAGAGCTGTTGGAGAAGGGATTGGTGAAAGAGTGCTTGAGTCCTTGTGACATACCTATTGTGATAAGTACATAGAAATATGGTCGATGGAGAATGTGTAATGACTCCAAGGAAATCAACAAGATCACTATCATGCATAGATTCCCTTTACCAAAATTGATGATCTGATGGACTGTTTAAGTGGTTCAAAATATTTATCCAAAATAGATTTGAAAAGTGGATATCATCATATTAGAATAAGGGAATCAGATGAATGGAAAATGAAATTTAAAACTAATTATGGTCTATACGATTGGTTAGTGATGCCATTTGGGATTACAAATGCACATAGTACTTTCATAAGATTGTTGAGTCAGGTTCTAAAAGAATTTACGGAAAAAATTGTGATAGTATATATAGATGACATTTTGGTTTTTACTCAGAATAGAGAAGAGAATTTAAGGCACCTGAAGTTGGTGTTGAGGACTTTGTAGAAAGAGAAGTTACTGATAAATTTGAAGAAGTGTAGCTTCCTAAAAAAGAATTGGTCTACTTGGGGTTCATAGTTTTAGAAGAATGACTGAAAATGGATTCTAATAAAGTGCAAGCAATTTTGAGTTGGCCACTTCCAAGGACTGCTTATGAGGTAAGAAGTTTTCATGGACTTGATAGTTTCTATAGGAAGTTGATTAAGAATTTCAGTTAGATTTGTGCACCTTTAATAGATACTTTCATGGGAAGTAAACATCCTTTCAAATGGACCGAAGCATCTAATAGAAATTTTAAGTTATTAAAGAAGAAAATAACTAAGAAGGCTATTTTAGCTTTGGCCAGTTTTGATAAATTGTTTCAAGTGGAGATAGATACTAGTGGAATGTCAGTGGGAGAAGTTTTAAGTCAAGAGCAGAGGCCAGTATCATATTTCAGTGAAAATTTGAATGAAGCTAGGAAAAGGTACTATTCGTATGATCAATAATTATATGTTTTTCTGAACGCTCTTAAAAAGTGGAGACATTATTTAATGCCAAGGGAATTTGTTTTGCATTCTGACAATCATGCTTTGTATTTTATCAACAACCAGCCTAAGTTAAATCATAGGCATGCTAAATGGTTATAATTTTTGTATAACTTTACCTTTGTTATCAAACATACAAGTGGTAAGTCTAATAAATTTGTTGATTCTTTGAGCATGATAAGTTTGGTAATGCAAGAATTTAAGGTCAGTACTTTGAGATTTGAAAATTTGATTGCTATGTATAAGGAGGATGTAGATTTCAATGATATTTATGTTTCCTGTGACAATACAGTTACCCATAATAGAATCTAGTGGTTAGATTATATGTTATGGGAAAGATTGTTTTTCAAAGAAAGTAAGTTGTGTATTACAAGATGTTAAATGAGAGAAAATTTAATTCAAGGAAAACATAGTGGGGGTCTCTCAAGACATTTTGGCCAAGACAAAACTTTTGCTCTGGTGAGTAATTTTTATTTTTGGCCAAAGATCCACCATGATGTGAAGAACTTTGTTGAAGGATGTAGAATCCATCCACATGAAAAAGGGAGAAGTCAAAACACTTGATTGTATCAAAAATTACCTATTTCAGCTAGGCATTGGGATTCAATAATCATGGATTTTGTTTTAGGTTTACCTAGAAATCAGAGAGGTCATGATTCAATTTATGTTGTAGTAGATAGATTTTCTAAAATGGATCATCTCATTCAATGCATAAATACTAATGATGCAACAAACGTTGTTAATCTATTCTTTTTAGAAATTGTAAAGTTGCATGGTTTGCCTTTGAGTATTGTTTCTGACAGAGATACAAGATTTGTTGGTCATTTTTTGAGAAATCTATGGAAGAAATTGGGGACTAATCTCAATTTTATTTTTTCTTATCACCCTTATACCGATGGATAAAATGAAGTGTTAAATAGAATATTGGGAAATATACTGAGAATTCTAGTGTATGAACATCCAAAACAATGGAACTTAGCTTTAGCTCAGAATGAGTTCGCATATAATGATTCACCCAATAGAAGTATAGGTATGAGTCCATTTCAAATTGTCTCTGGGATGCATCCAAGAGGTGTATATGAACTTAGAGATTTTGAAAAATAGGAAAAGAGAAATGCATAGGGTGAATAATTTGCAGTTAGTATGCATGAGCTACAAGAAACCATCAAGAAGAGATTACAGGAAAGTGCAGGGAAGTATAAATAGAGAGAAGACATAAAGAGGAGAGAAGTGAATTTTTAGAATGGATATTTATTAATGGCCTATCTTAATAAGGAAATGTTTCCTAAGGGAAATTATAATAAGTTGAAGCTTAAAAATATTGGACCTTGTAAAGTTTTACGGAAGTTTTCTGCAAATGATTATGAAATTGGACTTCCTTCTGACCTTCAAATTTCACAAATTTTCAATGTTTCATATTTGTATTATTTTAGAGATGTAGGTATCCAACTAGATGGTGTAACTTCAGATAGAGATGATCCAGATATATATTGGGAAGTAAAAATTCCATAGAAAGAACAACCTCATAGTAAAGACATCCTTGACAAAAGAATCTTAAGGAAGATCATGAACAAAAACTTCTTTGAATACCTAGTCAAATGGAGAAATCAGCCTACTGAAGATGCAACAAGGATGACAGAGAAATAAATTTCCAGGTGCATTCTACTGCCTCAAGACTTAATGGAAAATTATTTTCTTCCCCAGGAGTATGATGCAGGAGCATTCATATTGAAGTTCATTGACTGATGAATTAGCTTAGCATCTAGCTCTGTGTTTGTTGACTGATGAGTTAGCTTGCCTTGTAATCAAGTTCTAGATGGATAGGGTTCAATGAAATGTAGATAGAATTAGTTTTGATTGTAATAAGTAGAATTTTTTCATTTTTTCTCCTTGATCACTGCGTGGATTTCTTAAGGATTGATATTTGTCGATAGGGTTTTCTTTTATCAAGTTTCAGATCCAACTTAGTCAGATTCGACATGTTTTTTTGAGTGTTATAAATTTGTTTGTGTAGATGATAAAGAGATGGAGGAGCGAGCGAGTGAGAGACACATATAGACACTATGAGAGTGGAGTGTGAAAGAGTGTGCGTAGAAAGAGTGTTGAATACTCTGTATTTGTAATTCTGATGAAGTTGAATAAAGAATAGATATTTACATTCTGTGTGTGTTGATGCATTCCATATTTTATATAATTTTGTAGAAATATGAATTCATCCCGCATTCACTCTATTCTGTGTATAAATCCTTTAATTTATGAATTGCAAAGAAACTTATCCTTACAGTGATTAATTTGGTGATCTAAGAAGAAATATCTCAGAGAATATCTAACAGCGGACAAATATCGTGATGGAAATTGATGGTCACAATCTATTTTGCATTTGGAAACTAATCAATGGCTCAGTATCAACCCGCAAGAATCAACGGTACAGAAAGGTTGAGTTTTCAGATTCGGAAATAGGCAACTTGTGATCCCACATCCCACATGGGCAATAGACCGTTGCAGACATAACTAATTTCAAAAATAAGGAGTGTGAAGCCACATCCCACATCCCATAAGTTGTGAAAAGGAGAGCGCATCCCGCATCCTGCAAATTGCAGAAAGGACAGTGCATCCCGCATCCCGCAAGTTGTGGAAGGATATTTGTGAGGAACGGAAGGACTTTTCTGCATCCCACATCCCACAAATTTTGGGGAAGGAATGTTGGGCCCAGAAATGAACCATTTTTGACTACCTTTACCTACCTCTTTTTGCCTCATCCTAATCCATTTTGTACACTAAACATATGTTTTTCCTTCACTTGGTCCCCCAATTCATACAGGTATGGTTAATCATTGTCTTATTTTATTAATGCTTAGGATTGTTGTAATCAGGGCTCTAGAGTCTTGAATTATGCTAACATATGGTGGTTTTATAAAGATAATACGAGATGTAAAGGATACAGGTGTAGCAGGATGAGCATGCCAAGAGAGGAATGCACATTCATTGCTGAGATAATCGCCATCCATTCCATCGTTTTCCAAAGAACGTAGTCAAAGGATAATATTACACACAAGATGTACAAAGGTAGCTACAACATATTCAGATGCAGCAGTGCGCTGCTGATCAAGAATAGCTGCAATCCACGGAGTATCTTAGCAATTGATCATGATTGTCATTTCTTGCTCGAGTAACAACCTTTCTATATTTTCTACTTCCATCTTGCCACGACTGTAACAACTTATCATAATTGGAGAATCCTGAATATTCGAGATCTTCATGATTTCCCGATATTAGTGGGAATACATTATGATTGTAATTGTATAAATACCGGGAACTATTCCGAGCCAGGGGATGGAAATTAATTGAATATATTGTATAAGCTATGAAAGGGGTTGTGTGTTCATCTTGCCATTTCAATACAAGGTGTTTGATTCTTTATATATTGGCATTCTAATGTGTGCTACTTCTAGCATCTCTGTGTGAAAGCTCGGCCCGCTTTCCCACAGGGATTGCTACGTTAATTATGCATTTTATTTATTCTGTTCTGTGGTTTGAATTTTATGATAAATTCATTTATTTATAGTAAGCTACAATCGTCATCGATTTGTCCTTTGTTCATTTGAATGATCAGTAATTGCATCCCCTGCAAACTGCAGTGGTGTGGTGTGATAGTTGATTGTGTAGGTTAACTTTCTCTAATGCAACTGTGTGATAGCTAAGACATCCTTGTTCATCCCTAGTTCTTTCAATTGTTGTTTTCTTTAGATCCTTGCAGTTCATCCCTTTACATTTATAATTGTAGAACTTAATTCCTGCACTTTGAATTCCTAGATTAAGTTGAATTAAGATAGTTGAGATGGATCTTCAGAAGGCTTGGTAATTGAGGATTTAACTTTCTGCAAAAGTAATCTAGATGTCTATTTCCTGAATCTATATTAAGGACTGTAAGAAGGTATTTGTGATTGCATTCTTAAGAAGGTAATCTAGATTAAGTAGATTATGGGATGAGTTGGGATGAATAGGAAAGTAGGGTAATTCATTTACAGCATCAACTACTTAGTGTTTAAATCATATACAGTGCGCATTGTCCTTGAAATAAGAGACTTCCCTGGGTTGACAATTTATATTGAACACTTTATATGTTGGCTTTAATTAACTTGCATATAGGGTTCCCAACATTTTGGCATCGTTGTCGGGGAGGATAATTATTAGACACCGTAGTAGTTGTATCTATTAATTATATTTATTCATTTTTCTTTACTTTTTAATTTTGCATGTTTTGGGTTGCATGAATACAAGAAGGGTACATCGTGACATTCCTATAAATCCCAAAACCCCATAGAACCCTAACATTGTAGGTGGTCGAGGCCGTGGGGGAAATCCAGCATTGGGAAGAAGAACATTCATTGACGATCTGGTTGATAGGACCAATTCTTCTACTGGGGCTTGCCATTAGGAAACATGTATTAGAAGAGGCCCAGTTACCCTTGGCGTGGAAGCATCAGTTTCCACAGTGGAGAACACAGGAGGAGCTGCAACACCCTCGGATATCCTTGTGCAGGAAGACAGAGTTAGTACTACGGGATCAGTTGACCAAGATTTGATAAATAACATGAATGGGAAGTTTGTGACAGAAGAGGAGTGGACATAGTTCCATAAAAAAATTAATGATTAGTGGAAGCATGAAGAGGATAAAGCAGAAGAAGACATGAGCACCAGACGCGATCTCGAAGATCATGAAGAAGCAATGGGTGAAAATCAGCATCATGAGGGTAACTCCCCACCTGCAGGGACGGTTTCTACGCTCCAGTTCCTAATTCAATAGCCAGAGAGGATAGCCCCCATGAAAAATATATCTCCATTGGTGTTGCCTCATTTTTATGGAAAAGTGACAGAGGATCTGGATGAATTTCTTTTTGAATTTGACATCCTCTGTTGCAGCTATGACTACACCACCAATGAATAGAAGCTGAAAATTTTTCCTACCACTCTAAAGGACAATGCATTATGTTGGTTCATGAGCCTAGGAGGGGGAATTGTCACTACCTGGGACCGGATGAAACACATGTTCCTAGATAAATATCGGGAGTTTTGCAATACCAAGAATAAGAGAGAAGAACTATTTAAAATCATATAAAGGGATGATGAAAGTCTAGAATATTTTGTTGAAATGATTTTATATAATGTGCAGAAAGATGGACAGACTAATATGGGGTTAGATGTGCTCAAAATAATCCTACTTTATGGGATTAAGGAAGACTTCCTAGACATGTTGAACCTGTTAGGAAAGGGGAATATATGAAATGATTCCTTTGAAAATATCATTTAACTATGCAAAAGGTAATCCAGGGTATCTTCCAGGAACAACAAACGGGATAAACAGGAAAAATTAGAATGTGAGGTCTTTGAAAGAACACAGTAGTCATATAATGGAGGAGCTACCCGAGCAGAACTAGGGAATCTCCTCGAAAATTTCAAGACAGAAATGATGAGCTCCATCTCCTTAAAAATAGATGTCCCGAGGAAAACATAGAAACAAGCAGTAGAGGATCTCACACTTGGTATATTCTGCCCTAAATGTACGAAGAACCACCCTCTGAAGGAGTGTCCGCTCGACAAGGTAGAAGTGTGTCAGCTGTGTGAGCTGAACCATGACACAAAAGGATGCCCTTCACTATGTCAAGGGAAGGTAGTTCTACAGGCCTCAACTCTAGATGTGGAACCAGCCTACTTTATTTCACAGAAACAGCCTTGGGAGACTCGAAATCATGGTATGGATCTAGACTTGTTTTCATTTCTGAATAAATTGAATAATTGGAATAATATGTAGCACATGATTACACAATTCCCTTCATCTTATTCTAACCATAAATGGTATCCCTCTTAACCTCTGATGCAAAATTTTAACTTTTGGAACCCTTGGACACAACCACCAAACCAACAAATTTCTTGGTATCCTGGATGGAGGAACTTCCATCCAGGGAACCAATTTCCCCATAACCAACCTCCTCAACAGCTTCCACATCAAATGTTTCCTCATCAACCGTACCCTCCTCAACAATACTGTTATCCTTATCAGTAGTTGCAACTACAAATCAATAATAATGATGTCCCCAATATGTCGATACGACCACATCTTCCTACTCAACCTAACCCCAACCCAAATAATAAAGCAGTCCATCAGTTTGAGACTTCCAACATGTCCACTTACTCCATTACTCCAATTCCCTGCAACGACATCTGCTTATGATCAGGGAGGGTAGTGGAGCCTTTGGTCATTGAGGATGTTCCATCGTCTATGCATGAAGAAAGGATGAACCAACAGTATTTATCCAATATAGTGACCCCCATTATTGAAGACACTGAACATCCTACCAATATGCTAGCTGAAACATAAGAAGACACATTTATCCACACACAACCTACACAATTGATTAGGGAACCACCATATCCTAAAATATTAATACTACCGAAGGCAGTGGGACAACCTCAATTTAACCTCTTAGGAGAGTTAAAAAATATCTATGTCAAAATTCCACTCCTTCAGGCCCTTCATGATGTACCTATCTATGCCAAAACCATTCGAGATCTGTGTACAAGGAAACTAGGAAGAAAACCCATGGATCCTCCAACTGTTCATGTCATAGGGAAATTATCTGAATTAATAATGGGAAAAACCCTCTTGGCCAAATATGAGTATCCTGGGAATCCCACTGTCACTGAATAGATTGGGAGCACATAGATACCCAACGTACTAGTATATTTAGGTGCAACACTTAACATCATGACCATTGAAACTGTAAGGAAACTTGCACTCACTAATCTCAGGCCAACTCCTACCATTTTATAACTGGTAGATAGATTCGCTATTAAACCTGAAGGAATCTTGGACGACCTCGTTATCTCAGTTGATTCATGGGAATATCCTGTCGACTTATTGGTTTTACAACCTAAGTCGCATATAGGAGGACGCCCATTGATCCTGATGCTTGCAACTGATGCTTGCATCAGCTGTCTGTCTAGGTCGATGACAATATCAGATGGAACCAAGATAAAGAACATCACTCTCTATCATCCAGCTGAACCAAGCCTAGAAGCTGAAACTTCATTATGGATGGAGCTAGAGGGAGAAGAGGGCGTTCAACCATTATTAATGATAGGGAAGGCCTTGAATTTTAAAGATGAAACTAAATATGATTCCATTAATAATTTCATCAGTGAACCCACTTCTGTCAATAACAAAATTTATCAGATCCTAAATGCTACTTTAGGTGAAGAAGAACAAGAAAATATCATAGAGGAGACATTAGTCAGTGATACTCACATAGTTCAGGTGTTGAAAAATTTGAAAATTGTTCCTGTCGAGGTAGAGTCTGGAAAAACCCTGAATATCAATTCCAGTCTTGCTCTAGATGAACAGGAATGCTTAATCACTCTCTTAAAAAAACATAAGGGGGAATTTTCCTAGGAGTACACAAACAGGAAGGGAATCCCTTCTAATCTATGCACCCACCACATTTATATCAAAAGCGACTCCCGACCTATGTGCCAGCCTCAACGAAAAATGAATCCCAATCTTAGGTACATAGTGAATGAAGAAATTTAGAAACTCTAGAAAGCAGGATTTATATATCCCATTTCAGATAGCGAGTGGGTGTCTCCACTCGTGATAGAACCCAAGAATAATGGTAAATGGAGAGTCTATGTGGAATATAGAGAGCTGAACAAGGGAACACAGAAAGATCACTTTCCCCTGCCTTTCATCGATCAAGTACTTGACACCTTATTTGGGAAGAAGTTTTTCTCCATCCTGGATGGGTTTAGCGGGTACAATCAAATCCATATTGCTCGTGAAGACCAAGATAAAACTACCTTCACCTATCCCTAGGGAACTTTTGCATACAAAGTACTTCCCTTTGGCTTATGCAATGCACCAACCACATTTCAAAGAGCTATGATTGGCATCTTTTTATAATTGATTAATGATAGTATGGAAATTTTCATTGATTATTTTAATCATGGAAAAGACTTTGAAGAAGCATTGAAAATCTTGGAAATTTTTTTAACACACTACGAGCAGACCCGACTATCTTTGAGCACTGAAAATTTTCCATATGATGATGAGTGAACGGGTAGTGTTGGGGCATTTTATCTCTGTTGATGGAATCTAGGTAGACCCCTCTAGAATCAGGGTAAGAAAACATATACCTAATTCTAGAACTTAGAAAGAAGTGTGTAGTTTCTTACGCCATGCTGGATATTACAGAAAATTTATAGAAAACTTTTCCAAACATTCGTCTCCTTTGTTTTCATTGTTAATGAAGGATGTGCAATTTACTTGGAAATGAGGCATGCCAGACAACGTTTGTTAAACTTAAGGAGACGTTGTCCACAACTCCCATCCTGAGGGGGCCCAATTGGGCCCTTCCCTTTCACATTTCTTCAGATTCCTCTGATATAGCCATTGGATCAGTTTTAGGACAACAGGATGGTCAAGCACCTTATGTAGTTTATTATATTAGCAAAAACTTAGCCCCTGGTGAACTTAATTATACTATTACCGAGAAGGATTTTTTATCCATTGTTTACTCCATTAACAAATTCCGACATTATATCACTGGATATCCTACCTTTGTGCACACTGACCACTTAGCCATCAAGTATCTAATGAATAAACCTGTTACAAATGCTCGGGTAACTAGATGGATGTTATTATTACAGGAATTTGATATCACCATTATAGACAGACATGGAAAATAAAATGTTGTCGCTGATTTCTTATCTCATTTTATTAACAGTGATGATAATCTTCCTGTTGAGGACTCTTTTCCAGATGAACAATTATTTGTAGTTTCAGTCATTCCCCTTGTTATGCAGATGTCGCTAACTACTTGGCTGTAGGGAAGCTTCCAGCACATTTGTCAAAAAGAGAAAAGAGGAAAATCATTCAACAAAGTTCCAGGTATTGTTGTATAGACGATCATCTCTTCTAAATAGGCCCCGATCTTGAGATCACAAGATGTGTAAGAGAAGATGAAATATTCCATATTCTGAAGGCCTACCATGATGAGCCTTGTGGGGGGAATTTTGCAGATAGGAGGACATGACTCAAAGTGCTGAGAATGGGCTACTATTGGTGGACACTTTTCAAGGATGCAAAAAAACATGTCCAGTCTTGTGGCAGCTACCAGAGGATGGGCCATCCTAATAGATTGGATCAAATGCCTCTTCAACCACAACTGGTGGTTGAACCTTTTGATATATGGGCCTTAGATTTTGTTGTCAATATCAACCCTCATTCCAGGTAGAAAGCATACATCTTGGTTTGTACCGACTACATGATGAAATGGGTAGAAGTTGTGGCTTTGGTGAAAATCGATGACCAGGCTGTGATCGATTTCTGGTATGGTGAAATCTTTACCCATTTCGGAGTACCCAAGGAAGTGGTTACAGATGAAGGACCTTAGTTTGTGTCACATCAATTTTAAGCTTTGCTACAGAAGTACCATATTTAGCACCGGATAGCTTCACCATACCATCCCTAGGCCAATGGCCAGGTGGAAAGCACTAACAAAGTTATTGAAGCCATCCTTACCAAAATAATCAGGATCCATCATAGAGACTGGGTTGATAGACTTTTGGAAGCATTGTGGGCATATCGTACTACTTGGTGCAATACTACAGGTTTCTCTCCTTATGACTTGGTGTATGGAAAAAGTGTTTTATTCCCCATTAAATTTGAAATCAATACTTTGAAGACAACTACGGAGGTAAACTTAGATGTGACTGAAGCCCGAAAGAGGATATTGAATCAATTGAATGAACTTGATGAGAAACGTTTAGTTGTTCTGGATGAGACAGTATTAATTGAACAATAGAGATCCAATTCGCACGACCAATTCATCAAAAAGAAATTCTTTTGTGAAAGAGACTGGGAATTATTATATGATTCAATATTCAAAAGGGACTTCAAGGGTAAGTTATGTGCAATGATGGTTGGGCCCATACCTGGTAGACAGAGTATTGGTAGACAGAGTATTTGATAATGGTGCAGTCCACCTGGTAACCATTGATTAGAATTGTGCACCATTATTTGCTAATGGTCACAGGCTGTGACTATACCATAATCCCATTTTGAAGGACGCATTCACTTCACAGATTGCAGCTGATCCAGAATACCAGTTAGAGAAAGGGAAATAATATTTCTCTACCCCTATCAATCTTTAGATAATCGCTATAAATATTACATAAATTTTTGTACATAAATAGATCAATATTTTTACGATTATTTTTATCTTTTCCCTTCGCACTTGATCTGTTTTTTTAAAGAATATGTGTAGGGATGTTCCTAAGGAGAAATGGTCATGATTGGGCCTAATGACCAGGGTCATCCTTTTGTAACTTCTTGCATCAAATAAAACTTCTTGAACAGTTCGTTGCAGCTGCAACACCGTAAAATACCATCCTTTACCCCGTTCATGCAGCTGCAACATCGTAAAAATTTGCCTATTTTTCTGTTCTTTTGCAGCTGCAACACTGCAAAATACTGCCCTTTACCTCATTTGTGCAGCTGCAACACCATAAAAATTTTCCTATTTTTCCATTTTTCTGCAGCTGCAATACCGTAAAATACCAACCTTTACCCCGTTTGTGCAGCTGCAACACCGTAAAAAAATTTCTATTTTTTTTCGGTTTTATATAGCCGCAACACCATAAAATACCTCCCTTTATCCCATTTCATGTAGTTGCAACACCATAACTTAATTCCTTTTTCTGTCCCGCGCGGCTATGACTCCGTTTAAATTCTACCCATTTTTTTTTAACCTTTTCTGGCGGCTGCGACTCTGCCAAAACTCGCTGATTTTTCTATGATTCATGGCTACGACTCTGCTAAACTGCTTGATTTCTTTATGGACCATGACTGTGACTCCTCCAATATTGACATAACTCTTTGCAACCTTGGTTCACAACTCCTCCAGATCTGGCCCCAATTCTTGATGTTGACGATTTCGATTTACTTCACAGCATTCATTATGTTTCCAGCACGATTGATAAGATGGTTTTGGTCCATCGGGAGGAAAATTCATTACAGCACACCTACAATAATGATCAAATTTAAATGGATGCACTTCACATGCTTTACTATTCTCAAAGGGCACCATTCATCGCATATTTTTGAAGGTATGGTTTTGATTATTTACTTGATTAAGCGTTAACTAGATTTGACAACATTAATCATACCTTCCTTTCTGTGCCCATTATTACACCCGCATACCATTAACTTTCCACTCATATGACTTAATGGTCATTTAAGCTTATCTGATAAACGCCACCTTTCCTAATTTGGGATAAATTTCCAAACATTTCCATGCTCTTAACTTTTCGAATTTACCGAACTCCACTCTCAGCTGTTCACGCATACTCTATGCTTTAACCTCCATTGTCAGGACCTATAATCTGTCGGAATGATAAATAATTATGAATTCAAACAAACCTAGGTATCCCAGCTTTGCATGAACCTCAAAATACGTGAGAACTAAGAAGAAATGATGAAGTTTTCGCTATTTTTGAAGCTGCGGACTGGAATGAATTCTTCCAATGCCTGGATGGGTTTCATCGAGAGACAACTCTACAATTTGCCTTAAATATTACAAAAAACCACTCATAGGTTAGGGGATTACATATAAAAGTATCTGAAGCAATAGTGGCTGAAGTCACCATCCTTCCCCAGGTGGGAAGAGCCTGTTTTGGTTGAAGAACCCCCAATGCTGCTGTAGTACAGGATTTTCTGATAGAAGGGGATCAAATTCATCAGTCAAGGAGAGGGATATCATTAAATTCACCGCCTCGTCCATGGGATCAAGTAGCAGTCTTCCCCAAGAAGTATATCACCTGTGAAGATAGGTATCAAACTATTTATTATTATGAACTTCCTCTATTATCTTGTCTACTCCATAGGGCCTTACTGAACATTCCATTTTATCTATTTAATGACCTACACCATATCGCGGGGTTTGTTAGAGCAACCAACCATCCAAACTCCTCCCTTATGCACCATGGCCTAATAAAATTAATAATATTAAAGGCCTTAGTTCAAAGGAACCAAACTTGGGAGCAATTCACAGGTAAAATTCAGATAAACTAGGAACCCGCCCTTTTTCCTGGCATTCCAATAGAGGCAGAACTAGAAGTACCTGTACTCTTAGGGGTTGTTCAAAACCAAGAGGAGGATGCAAATGTACAGTTGGGGGGAGATGAGGATAAATAGGAGGATCAAAGTCCCTCCAATTTAGTTGGGTGGGGAGATGAGATTGGATCGGATGATCAGTCAGATGACGAAGCAGAAGAATTGGAAAAAAATGCAAGAGAAAACCCTATTGAAAGATTAAATAATATGGAAGCTCTGACATCAGAGGCTTAAGATGGAGTAGCATTAGATGCTATGACAGCTGAAGCCGAGGATGTTAGAGCCATGATAACAGAAGGAAACATATAGGTATTGACCATTGAATATTCCCCTGAATGGGGGGGAACTCTGATTGAAGAAGAACACGAAAACGCTGAGATAGAAGATACCCCTTCCACATCAGCTGCAAATATGGAGATTGCTACACCATGAAAAAAAAGAAGGAGATCAAAAGAAGAGATATAGGCATCACCACCAATAAGAATAAAAGGAACCAGATCAGTTACAGCAGCTAAAGCAGCATGGGAAAGATGGGAAACCCTAGAAGCACAAATTGAATTCCCCATTCTGAGACCCAAAGCAAATGATGCCCCACAGGAACTGACTGCAGAAGAACCTCAAATTGAGGGACTTTTGTACAAAAATGGTCTATTAAAATAAGAAGTACAATCACTTTGGAAATAACTATAAAATTGGAAGGAAGCATGTAGGAAGCAGGTAGAAAGGAATTTGCATACACTGATTGAAGCTGCAGAGCGATTAGAAGGATCACCTCCTATCGAGGATGGTGAGGAGGAAGAAAGAGTGGTATGTGTGTGGATAAATATTTAACAAATCATGCTACAAAGTCATAGCTCATGCCTTTGTGACACAACAACCCATACCATTAGCTGTGGAAGAACAAGGACAAGAAGCACCTAAGATAGAAGTGAGGGATGCAGAAATGATCCTTGGTATAGAAAAGAGGGAAAATGAACAATTATAGTCACAACCAATAGAAGAAGGACTATCTGATTGGAAGGATGGTGAAGCTCCCCAAGAGAAACTTCAGCAAAGGGAAGTAGTAGATAAACAGGGTGTCGATACACAAGAACCATCATTTTCAAATATTCCTATTGAAGTTGCCACCCAAATTGGGGAAGATGAACTAGAGGCTGAAATTATTCCTGATTTTAGTGAAGAAGTCTGTGCTGTGATTCCTGAACCGTCTCAAGGAAAAAAACTTATAGAAATGGAACCCCAGCAGCAGGATGATGATGAATTTGAATTGGGTGCTGATACACAAGAACCAACATCCCTGAATATTCTTGTTGAAGTTGCCACCCAAATTGCAGTAGATGAACCAGAGGCTGAAAATATTCCTGATTTTAACAAAGAAGTCTACATTGTGACTCCTGAACTGTCTCAGCACACATAATTAATAGAAATGGAACCTGAGCAGTAGGAAAATGAGGAAGTTAACCAGGATGTTGTCACATAAGAACTAACATCACTAGAATTTTTTGTGGATATTCTTAGGAATCAAGAAGAAACCAATCCAAAAATGGATATAATTCCTTATTTGGATTTACAATAGGATGAACAAATCCAATCACAATCCTCGGGGGACACTGAAATCCTCGAAGAACATCTCCATATTGCAGAAGACATGGAAGTAACTCTGCAACCCAAACAACATGAAGAAATAGAAGGGCAGGGATCTGTTACACAAGAACTAGTGGCCTTGAATCCCACTATCAAAGATGCAACTAACAATTAGGCAGATGGGGAGATCAAAATTCAGGAAGAGGTTGCCACACAAGAACGAACACCTTCACAATCAGCTGCTGAGGTTTCTATAGGATAAATCCAAGTATAGGTTGTTGTTACACAAGAATCAGCATTCCCAGAAGTTGTTTCAGAGGCACCTATGGTTGAAGTTGTTGCAGGATAAATTCAAGGAAGGGATGCTGTTACACAAGAACAAGCACCCCCAAAAGTGATTTCAGAAGTATCCATGCAGGTAGTACATGATGTTCAAATTGGAACATCAGATGATAAGGTATGGACTCAACTTCCTCAAAATTTTGTCAATTTGGATTCTAATAATGAAGAACATGCTGAAGATGAAGAAATCCATAGGTTGACAAAAGAACTCTCAATCCTAAGAATATAAGGGAGGAAGTGGAGGAGTTAGGTGGAGAGGTGTTAAGAAGGGATGCTTTCCCTTGCTAAACTTAGGAAGAGCATCAACGAATTGAAGGAAATATGGGCAGAAGAGCTCATGTTCCAGAAACTTCATTGGGAAGAGATACAGAAGGAGCTAAAGGAGCTGAAAAATTTCAAATCCTTGCAGGTGGAAAAAGATCAACTGTATACTCTTTCTCAAGAATTGTTGGGTACCAGAGTACCATCCTCCTCTTACCCTATGTTTTTATTTGAGCAGTTCATTTGGTTTAAACTAAGGGCTGTAAAAGAAGGGAGATCGTATGAAATAGAAACCTCATCTAAACTCCTAGAAATATTTTTGGAATGTGACTTTGAGGAGAAAAACTTACTTTGTGACCTTTATTTGCATGAGTTGGATTGTCCCTTGGATCGCCATTTGAATCCTACCCCTTTCTTAGGTGATTTTTAGTTGAGGGATTTTTCCTCCTTTGTTAGCAATCATGTTTAGTGGGAAAGATCCTTCCAAACTTTGTCTCATAATGAATCCCACTCTAACCTTTGGATTCTAAGCAAACCTCAAAACCCTCGTCTTCTCCTTGCTCGTCAGCAGAATGTACTCGCATGTCCCATCCAAACTCAGTGGATGATGGATCTTCAAGAAAAGGTTATCTCTACTTGTGTGAGCTATATTTCCAAGCATCAACAATTGGCTCTGGGAGGTAAACAGCACAGATGGCAGGCTTCGTCTTCAACCTTGATGAATAGAGATCCCTACTGTTATAGGAATTTTAAGCATGCACTTTCCATGGTTGAGAAATATCTTGGATGCATGAAGGAATGTGGATTTAATTGGCTGGGACTCAAATTCAAATTTCCTCTCATTTGGTGGCCACTAAAACCATATAGGGAAGACTTCTCATTAACAAAGGCATAAGAGAATATGTGCTGGAGATATTGGGTTGTCCATAAGGGATACTTTTAAAAACAGGGAAAGCATGAATTCCCATATAACTTTTCTTCTCTCTGTGAATGAAGTACAATGCTACATTCAGATTTAGACTAATGGAGGTTGTTGCATGGGGACATGCAACAGGACAATTGGGGGCAGATGTTGGGCCCAGAAATGACCCCTTTTTTACCAGCTTTACCTAGCTCTTTTTGCGTCATCCTAATCCATTATGTACACTACATAGATGTTTTTCCTTCACTTGGTCCCTCAATTCATACATGTATGGTTAATCATTGTCTTATTTTATTAATGATTAGGATTATTGTAATTAGGGATCTATAGCTTGAATTATGCTAACATATGGTGTTTTTATAAAGATAATTCGACATGTAAAGGATACATGTGTAGCAGGATGAACATGCCAATAAAGGAATGAACATTCATTGCTTAGATAATCACCATCCATTCCATCATTTCCCAAATAACGTGGTCAAAGGATACTATTCCACGCAAGCTGTACAAAGGTAGCTGCCATAGGTTGCAATAGATTCGGATGCAATAGTGTGTTGCTACTCAAGAATAGCTAAAATCCATGGAGTATCTTCTCGATTGATCATGATTGTCATTTCTATCTCGAGTAACATCCTTCCTATATTTTTTGCTTCCATCTTGCCATAGCTGTAACAACTTATCGTAATTGGGGCAGCCTAAAGATCAGAGATCTTCATGGCTGGCCAATATTAGTGGGATGAAGTTATGATTGTAATGGTATAAATACTAGGAACTATTCTGAGACAGGTGTTGGAAATTAATTTAATATATTGTATAAGATGTGATAGGGGTTTTGTTTTCATCTTGCGATTTTAATACAAGGAGTTTGATTATTTAGATCGTAGCGTTCTAACGTGTGCTACTTCTAGCATCTCTGTACGAAGGCTGGGCCCTCCTTCTCGGAAGGATTGTTGATTTAATTAGGTATTTTATTTATTCTATTGTTTGGTTTGAATTTTATGATAAATTCATTTATTTATAGCAAGCTACAATAGTCATCGATTTGTCGCGTGTTCACTTTAATGATGAGTAATTGCATCTCCTATAAACTACAGTCGTGTGGTGTGACAGTAAACTGTGTAGGTTAAATTTCTCTTATGCAACTGTGTGATAGATGAGATAGCCTTGTGTTGAGGCCTGGAATTTCGCAGGCGACAATAGAAAGGGATTCTCCCCAGTCAACGTTCCCAACTAGCCCATTGATTGTTTGGTATAGGGAATCCGTCCAGTTTTGCGGTCCAGCTACCGTAGGTCAAACACAAACAAAGGCTTTACTGGTTGTAGCCTGGTCCACCAGAATTTGTATTTTAACTTAAGAATGCTATGCAAGAATTGAACTAAACATGCAGGGTGGTGAAGAATGCAGGGATCAATCACAATGTGATGCGCAGGTTCTTACCTCTCGTCTTAGGATCACCAACATTCGAATCACACATGAATCTATGCACTGACCTAGCTATCTATATATCCATCTATATCTATCTACCTATCCTCGGGGAGCCAACTTATATTCAATATATATGAGTAATGCGGATGTGCACACATGATAAAAGCAATTACAGATAGCTGACATTTACTTTTACAAGCATGAACAATGAAAGATATTTCCACAACCAGATAACTAATTGTTTCATGATAAGCCTGCATTAATCATGGTGGTTATTTCATAAAATAAATCAAAAATCATTTAAACAAGACATAGGTCATAAAGTTAGAACGATCTCACGATTAATGGACACAATGTTGAAAAACAAAGTAGTTCATCTTTCAAATATCCATGGCAAAACATTTGAAATTCCACCGATCTTCTTTCAACAGGAAAACTGTAATTTCTATTGCAAAATGAAGTAGTTCTTCTTACAATATGTCATCACCAGTCTTACTAGGGAAAAAAGCCCCTATTCCTTCTACGCTTCCTACTTTTATACAAAAGGTCAAAATGGTTGGGCTGCCCAAAGTGACCTTTGGGCTTCCCAACCTTTTGCTCTCCCAACGCTTCATTTCTCAAGAACTTTTACAAAAATATTAAATTATTACAAAGTTTAACCAGTCCTTTATGAGGAGGGCCCCGCCTGGCTATCTAAGAACTTCTTCCACGCTGCTGCTTCAGTAGCAATGCCTTCAAAAGCGCATGGCTCTAGGAACTGAATGTTGATTTCAAACTTTTCAACTTGGTTCTCGATGGCCTTGATCCTTGCTGGACTCAACCGAAAATGATCTTCTAGAAACTACATGCTAACTGCTGCATGGCGTACCTCGTTCTTTAGCACTAGGTCATCAATGGCTCTAATATGCTGAGTTCTGGCCCCTGCATCTTGATATCTTTTCTGTAATATTTCCATAAAGGTCTCATGGTCCGCGAACTCTTCAAGCCTATGCTCAGCCTCTGTTTGACATCGGTTGTACGTATTCAAGAGCCTTCTGAAATAATCTGAGCATGCTGCCTGCGTCTTCTTTACAACCTTCTTCAAGTCTTCTGTAGTACTGATGGCGAACTCTATCAGGTTGTGATCTCTTTTGAGGGCTTGATGGTATTTTTCTGGTAGCCCTTCTGGAGTCTCGGCATCATCTTCCGGCCTTTCCATTCTGGCACTCAAGACCTCAAGAACCTCCTGAGATCGATGAACGAAGTATGAGGAAGTTTCCATGATCTCTTCTAGCCTGCTGTCAATCTGAAGGAATTTGCACCTCTCTTATTCCAGAGCAGTCTGCAGTTGTAGCATTTTAGCCTTTTGAGACAGGATATATTATTTAAATGGCTGCAAATCGACTTGTTGTTCCTTGGCTGCCTCCAGATCAGCAGTCAGAGAAGCTAGCTACCCTTTCAGCTCTTGAACCTGTGAATCACTGGCCTCATAGATGATATTCTGCTACTCTTCCAGATCTATCACCTTTGACAGTAACTGCTCATTTTCCTTCTTTAGACTTTGGGATTCCTGTTGTATGTTTTCTAGGGACTCCTGTGGTGTTCCTTTGGCTTGTATCTCCACTTGAAGGGCATGGAATTCACCTTTTGAGGATTCTAGTTCCCTTTGCATGTGCTCATATTTTCTCTTGAGTCTATTACCCTCATCTCTTTCTTTTCTCAGTGTGTCTTTTAGCTGAGCAGAGGTCTTCTTAACTGACTCTAGTTCAATCATTACCTGATTTATGTTATCTTCGGAGGCATCGATTAGTGCAGCCCCGGCTCTTATTGTGAGCGTAGGATCCTTGTCTGTCCCTAGCATGAAGGCCGTATCTGTTACCATCCTCCCTGATAGGTCTTTTGCTTCAATCTTCTTTTCTGTCCTCCTGATTATTCTTTTGGTGGCCCTGTCATAATAGACAGTATTGAAGTCGGGGACTTCTTCACCCTTTTTCTGGATGAAAGGCACTAGCTGGAGCGTAGGAGTCACCAGGGTGCCAGCAGCAGGTACTTGAAGGATTTGTACCTCGGGGTTTGCCTCCTCCTGGGTCTATCCTGTTGATGTTTCAGTAATTGATTGCTGTGGCAGCTCTGTTTTTTCAGCCTCTTGCTTTTGGAGCTCTTCTTCTAGCTTTCTTTTTGCTTCCTCAGCTGCCTGTCTAGCTGCCTCTTCTATTTCTTTGGCTGCCTCTTGTGCCTTTTCAGCTGCTTCTTCGGCAGCTTTTCTTTTTTCTTCTTCTCCTTTCTGCAGCCATTCTGCAGCTTCCTGTTCTAGCTTATGGGCCTCTTCCTGTCTCCTCTTGGCCTCTTCCTCAGCTTTGGCTTGTTCAGCCCCCTTTCCACCCTTGGTGGGGTTCTTAGGCTTAAACATTTTTCTCAGAGCTGTCAAGTTAGGGGCACTTCGGAAGACAGATTCTTCCTTGTCAAAGTGGTGAGTGTACTCAACATGTACTTTATGTTCTTTGCAGTTCTCTACCATTTTACCATGAGTATCATTCCTTCAGAAAGGCATCTCACCAAAATGGAACTTCCCCAATTCTTGTATGAACTCAGCAGCTTGTTTTACCTTGGAAAATCTGCAGCTACCTAGTTTGAATGGCAGCGGAGGATATGTAGCCTTCTTTTGCTCAAAAAGGTAATTCCCTATTCCATCAATAAATACCTTCCTGACTGCCTCTTTATGAATAACATAATCTGTTGCGTATTTGGGCAGCAATAAGGGGCATTTCGTGCCACCAAACATTCTGATGTACATGCCATTCTCAGTCAGGAAATAGTCTGCATGCTCTTCTATTACCTGCATAGCCTCCTCTGACATACAGTCACATTCCTTCCGGAAGATGAGTGTGTAGAGTGGCATAATGAACGGCTCGCAGACCTCCCTGTAGTGGCTATGGTACTGCTGAAACCACAATGGTCTATAGGCGGCATACACAGGAATCCTTTCCCTGTCCCAGACACACTTGAGACCAGGGAAAGGCTGGTTGCACAGTATACAATATACCAATATCGAGCTCATGTAGAATTCATACTTTTTCTTGGATTCTCCTCCCAAGGCAGTAGCCACGCAAGAAGAAAGACTGCTTGATACTAGGCTGGCCCAATTGAAAACTGTTCCTTGGGTTGCTACGTGGAACATAATGGGTATCCATTCAAATTTGAAGAGTCTGCCATGGGCTCTCCCGAAGATCCTATTCAGCATCAGAGCTATAAATCTGTAAGGAGCCCTCAAGCTTGCTATATCATACTCTCTAGTTGCTCTGTGTCTGTACAGCTTTCCCGGCAAGAGCATTCTCTTAAGGGTTTCCACCAGGTCCATTCTGATGTTATCCAGCCAAGCATCAAATATAAATATTTGAGGTTCTGGCAGATGATAGGCCAACGCCACATTCCCTGGGCTAAATGCAGCATAGCCCTGGCCTTCCACATTCCTTATGAGCATTGTGGCTGTATTCGTATGGGGCAAAATCCATCTAATCACCTCAGAGAAAGGGAATAGCTCTGGTCTTGTGGCCACCTTCCTGATGGCGGATTTCTCTATGTTCGCATATATGGGTTATTCTTCAAGACCCATGTCAGGAACTTCCCTGCCGGAAATCAATCTGTATATGTCACCCCATTTATACTCACGCTCCACACCAGAAATACATTGGGTGTCTTCATATATATATTCAGTCTGTGTGACGACCTCTATTGCTGATTGTTCTTCAACCATATGGGCCTTCTTTTTCTACCTTTCAGACATTGTAAGTTCCTCCTGTCATGTATAACATTCTGACATTAAGCAATTCGAATTTGTAAACATTGTGCAGCAGTTTATTCTTTCTCAAGTGTATCATGGTAGTAACCAGTCAATGGAATTAAGACATAAGCCCTTTGGGCTAAATAATCAAACTAGTATGCAATGCTGTGCAATGTACTATTATCCTGTGTCTAGTATGATAATGATCCGTGCAACAAATGCATACATTGCTTGGCCCTATAATGCATTGAGACTAGGGTGCGACATTTTATGATCTGATCTACATGAAGCAAGCTTATCAACCATACTTATGCCAGTATTAAATCTACATTATTCTGCAACATGCTACTTTTCCCATGGTAGCAATACATTGAAGCAAACATATATATCATATGCAAGGTGCAACAGTCAGCTATTATTCTATTGTATAGCAAACACAACGAAGGCTCGTGCGAGTCAACACTTTAACCATAAAGCCCAGAAGACACATAACTAATGAAGACTCATGCGACTCGCGGCGGGAAAGTTACATTAATTTGACTATGCATTTCGCGGGGATTATTTTCACTTTCTGCACAGGATAATTCCATAAAAACACTACCCGCACTGTTTTCAATCAATGAGTTATAATGGCGACATATCCCCTTTAACCAGCTAGGGTTTTAGGCAAATGAGCACCACAGGGTCGCGCGTGATGGCACGAGCAACAGGCTGGGTCCGAGTGGCGAGGGAACAGCACTGGTGACTGTGAAATCCTTTCAAAAACCCATATGCCCCGGCAAACTACGGGTTCAACATTCAAACCTCGACGAGGCCGCGCAGAAACGCGAAACGGCTACGGCTTAAAAGGCCGGGTAACGCACCACGGGAATAACAGTTGACCAACAAACCCTTAAAGAAATCCTCAGACCTGTCTATCCTCTGCCTATCATGGCTGCGTAGGGAGGTTTGGCACAGATGGCGTAACGGCCGTCTGCGCCGAAACCCCTCAACCCCTATGCATTCGAGGCAGCAAAAGGCGAAAACAAAACTACTCAAAGGGTTAAAACGCTTCCCACTTATGGTCAAAAGATGAAATCCCTACTCCTATAAGCTTAAGACCTAGCCGGATGAGGGAACCGCCGGGAACATCTAAACCCCCGGGAGAAAACCATTAATAGTTTAAGTGCGATGGGGAAAAATACCTACCTGGCAATCTGGCGAAACGGGTGAGTCGACGACAGTTGGAATTTCACTTCTACCACCTGGAAGCTGGTACAACAACATCGGGACCTTCACTCCCTCCAAAGAACGACAGCTCAACGTGATAGTGCTCACCGCGACAGTGCTCGATAGCGAAAATAACAATATAAAAACCAAACCGTCGCCCCCGTTGTATGTCATGTCCCCTTAAATTCACCATTAAAAGTGTTGACCGTGCTAAGTTCCTAGGGGCTCAAGTTGTTATTAATTATTCCTCCTAGGATAAATTTTTACTAATAATTTTTCTAAGGCATGTATTTAATTTTATTTCAGCAATTTTATTTATTATGCACAATAATGATGTGGAATTAAGGCTGCCATGTCAAGAGGGTGCATTGGGGAAAGCTAGTAAACTTTCCTTGGTAAAAATAAGAAAGTCCATGACAAAAGCAAGCAAGAGAATAAAGGGAAGTTTCCTAAAAGCAGAAAAAGCAGAAAGAGGTAAAAGCATGAAAGTTTTTTAAGGAAAGTAAGAGTTTCCTTATGAGCCAGGAAAAGCAGAAAGTTGTCATAACTCAAAAGAGGCATCTTTTTACTAAGGGAGGGTGCAGTTTCTAAATGTGAAGGATGATTTGGAATTAGAAACAATTCCACATGGTCCTACTTGCCTAATTTCCCAAAGGGGGCGCTTTTGTGGCTAGGGTTAGGTCACCCATGGGGTTGACTTGCTCTCACAGGTCACCATTGGCCTCAAATTACTAAGCAGGTCATCCATAAGTCTATAAAAGATAAATTCAAACCCATTGCTTCAGTTTCGATGATTTTATATTGTGTTTATGCTATGTGAGCATACTCTCTGAGTGTTGTGCCTCAGAACATTGGGTGATGGTCCCCAAACCCCTCCTCCCTTCTCTTCTATCTCTCTTTCTATCTATTGCAGGTATGGAGCGCTAATGTCAGCCATTGAAGATTATTCCAGAAGTTATTACAAGCCTCCATCAAGTTCAGGTCGAAATCCAGTGAAGCCCATGCTTCACCTATGTTCAAAGCCCCTTTGCTGGTCAAGATTCGGGCCTCTTGCCCCTTAATTTTGGAAGCCTTTTGTAATGGTCAGTAAATAATTTTATTTATATTCTGTAGTGTCAGTATACTCTTAACATTACATTTATCAGGTATAGATATCTCATACCCTAAAGAATATCATCTCAGTTTCATTAAAAGATCCTATTTTATCATTGTATGGGGGGGAATTGAGTGAATATGAGTTTTGTAATGAAAATTCCATGATGGGAAAGGGATTGAAATAAATTTTCATGTTCAGAGAACCCATATTTATCTCTTTTATAAATCTCATGTTTCACATAATTTAATTTGAGGTGATTTAGTAGTCCTTTTAAGACCCTAGCTAGATTACTAGTTTTTAATAACTAGTTTTATTGAAATTGATGCAAAATAGGTTCTGTAAACTAAAACTGAGCTCTGTAAGTTCCTGTAGGTCAGTAACAGGCCTAATTTCCCCTATAAACCTCCAGAACCATTTTTTGTTTTGTTCATACCACCCTTTTGCATCCTCCTCTACGCAGGGTTCTCCTTGGCCAAAACTGCCAAAAATCCCAAATTCAACCGAAACTTGTTAGAATTTTCCAGGACATCAATGAACTGTATAAATCCTTTATTAATGTTATATTAATGCTGAAATAAACCTCTGCAATTTTCCAGAATCCCCTGGTTGAAACAGACCGAACTACTGTCCTTAGTTGCACGGTTTGGCTGCCCAGAAGCGTGGTAGTACGTTTCCACAGTGCGGATTCTGAACCCTAAATGGAACCAGATGTAAATGTGTTAGGGGAGAGGAAATTCAATGTCTGATTGTCTTTGGTTGCTGCCCGCTTCTCCCTCCTTTTGTCTACAAAATTTCCCAGAATAAACCCTTTATTTTCCCAGTCAAAGGAGTCATTGCGTAAACTAGTTCCAGTTCAGAAATTTTAATACAATTAACAGAATTGAAGAGCTTTCAGGTTTGTACACCAGACTTGGAACATTACAGTGGTATCAGAGCACTTTCCTTGGCTCATCCTGTGGAAAGTAACTCTCAGTGGAAAAGTAGCTCAGTAATATCTTCAAGTTGCAGTTATGGAATTAGTTCCATTCATGGGAGATTCAGAATTTGAGTTGTATGAAGAAGAGAATTCAAAAATGGATGATCAAGAAGATTTAAGAATTTTGATGCAAAGAGCGTTGAAAAGGATGAAATATGTATCCCAAAACATCATTCAGTCAAATCAAGAGACTAGAGAATTCCTTACCAAGCAGTTGGCAAACAAACATGGAAAAAGGAGTAGTAGTGTCTCTCAGCATGAAGGAAATAAATATGGAGAGTCTATGTTTTCAAAAACATTAACACATGTAGGTTCTTTGAATACCAATAATACATCAAGAAAGGAACTAAGTTGTTCCACTTCTCAAAGTAAAGTGGTAGAAAAGATGACCAAAAGTGAAGATTTATTAGAGCCATCTGCACATGGTTTCTTTGAGAAAATATTTGGGTTTTCCCGAAAGAGAGATCAGCGTATTTGCAGCATCCATGAGGGTGATGAATCACCAAATCCTCCATTAGAAGGAGATGAAGAAGATCCATGCACAACTAAAGATCCAATAGTCCAACATCTAGTTGGTGGTAACGTGGAAGGTGAGATGAATCCAAATTTCTTTGTGGCTGATTTCAAGATAAGTGCAGAAGATATGGGGCATATTGATGACAGTGAGACATATTTTGGATCTGATCCAAAAGATAAACATGATTCAGATTTACAGTCACCCCTTGAGCCTCACAAGGAAGCACAAAATGAGTACATCTTAGTAGGGTGTGAAGCAGAGAAATGGGTGGGTGAACAAGCCATCATAATTCCACCACATAAGAAGGAGAAAATCACACATGGTGAGTTAGCAAATTCTGATTTTTATGTGACATTGCATAATTCTGATATGGCAGCCACTTCCAGTGAAGAGTTCAGAATGGTTGAGCCCCCTAGTGACGAGGTTCAAAATTCTAGTGTAAAAAATGAATGTAGTATGAAGGATGAAACTTTGAGAGAATATCTTTTTGGTGCACCAAGGATGAATGAGCAGTTAAATTGTAGCCCAAATTATGTTGTTGAGGACTTAGAATATGAATATATTGCAGAAACAACATATGGATCATATTTCAAAACCTCGAGTGCACTGCATGAAATGGATCCAGAGATGGAAAATGAAGAGGAGGAACATCTACAAGAACCTCATCTTCTTGCAGGGTCATTGAAGATGGATGAACAAAAGATCCAAGAGGCCCTGAAAATTATCCATGACACTCATGATTCAATGTCAAAGATGTGTTGGGAAGCTGCTTTAATGGAAGACCAATCTTCCTTTGAAGCCATGGAGAATATCCAAAAAGCAATGTCCATAATCAAAGGTAATTTCTCACAATTGCTTTCAGATAAAAATGACATGTTTGAGCTTGTTGAGTTATTGCGGGAAGCATCACTGCTTAATGAAGAAAGTATTTGCATATATGAAGAAGAGAACTACAAGCTCAAAGGTGAATTGTTGACCACCCAAGATTCTTTGAGATACACTCAAAGTGCCCTCTTAGAATCACAAATGAAAATAGAACAATTCCAACAAGAGTGGAAAGAATTGACTGAATCCTCAATCTTTCCTGAGAGTCATCCCTTTTTGGTAAATGGCATGGAGGAACCTCATTATTGGGTGGACCATGAGGAGCATTCTATTCAGTATGTGCTTAAATATTGTGCAGAACAGTTTTATGAGAACCAAGCACTTGATTTCTTTCCAAGGAAACTTGAGTTGTTCCTTGAAGACAGACAATCTCCCATGGAAGAGTGGGATGAGAGCACCCAATTTGGGCCATCCAATAATGAAAAAGTTGCAGCCATAAGTATGATTACTGAAGTTTGCAAACATGCAAAGAAGGTTCACAGTTCTTTCCCACATGTCATAGATTCAAAAACACCAGTGGGGAACGAACAGTGGGTGAATAAATTTTTCTGGTTTGTGTCACATGCACAACAGGGGGGTCATGATTTGTCCCCATGGGAAATAGATCCTATTTCAGAAGAGATGGATCATTATAGACCATATAAATCAGCAATAAATATCTCTGATTCATCCACTGGATGGTTGGATAGAGGAATCATAGAAGAGGAAAATAGGGAAGGTAAAAATTTTATGTCTTGTTGCAAGAAATTTGTTTTTAATATTGCTGATTTTTCTATGATTTAAAAGGATCAGAAAGGGCATGTGTGTGCAGCCACTTTTTAAAAGAAGGAATCAAATTTACACATACAGTCAATGTGTGGGTCAATTGATGGAATTTTGCACCCTTGGATCAATGGAAGAGAGTTGAGCCATTGGATGAAGAGGGGAGCACCTGTTGAGTTCCATAGAGACATATTTGGAATGAATACCTTGGGAGGGAAATTTTTTTATTTATGCAATAATTCTTTTGTTGTGACTGACATTGTCTTGACATGTGAACATCAACAAAGACTTATTTTGCAGCTATTATATACCTCTCGTATACATGCACATGAGGTGCATTCCGATTTTCATGTGCTTGAGAAGTTTGAGGTCAAGCAATATGAAGATCAAGCACTTGCATGGTTCCTAAGAGATTATGAGTTGCCTCTAGGAAAATGTTGTACAATTTTGGAGGAGGCACATGATCACACTGTCACTCAGAAAACTAATGGAGGAATTTGTGGATCCATTATCTTGATTGATGAGCATTGTAGGGATTTGGCTCACAATTATTCACCCCACACTTCTATTTCAGCCACATCATGTGGGGATGAAAATTGGGTGAAAGGATTTTTCCTATTGATGCCACATGAGGAGTAGGAGGCTCCCACATATTCCGTTGATGACTTAATGGTTCAGCCATGTGATATGAAAATTTCACCATTACCTTTATATGTGTACATGAAACATCAGAGGCATCTATTTGATGTCTTCATCATGCATGGCTATGAATGGAAGTTCCACTTGAGTCATCTTGGTGGAACAAGTAGCATAATGTTGAGGTCTTGCACCAGAACAAAGATAGCAGATGAGGAATTCCATGTTTGGTGGGAGAGTTTAAAAAATGTTCATCTTGGCATGGGGAGAGATGAGCTCCTAGTATGGTGGTATGATTTTCATAACCTCATTTTCCTCCTCTACAATGATAAAATTTTGTTGTTTTTATTGATGGGAGGAAGGAGGCAGATAAAACCATGGGATCCAGGAATTCTTAGGAATGACAGAGTTCAAAAGGTGGCAGAAAAATTTGGGTCCTTGCAGAGGAGGCCGTGGGATCCGGGAATTCTACTTAGTTACTTTAACTGGGTTGGCAATTTTGCTAAAGGATGTGGCATCAAAGAAATGACTATGATCAGAGTGGTGCAGCAGAAACATGGTGGACAAATTTGCAGCACTCTATGGTGCTTCTGCTTGAGGACAAGCAGATTTGGGAGGGGAGGACTGTCATGTCCCCTTAAATTCACCATTAAAAGTGTTGACCATGCTAAGTTCCTAGGGGCTCAAGTTGTTATTAATTATTCCTCCTAGGATAAATTTTTACTAATAATTGTTCTAAGGCATGTATTTAATTTTATTTCAGCAATTTTATTTATTATGCACAATAATGATGTGGAATTAAGGCTGCCATGTCAAGAGGGTGCATTGGGGAAAGCTAGTAAACTTTCCTTGGTAAAAATAAGAAAGTCCATGACAAAAGCAAGCAAGAGAATAAAGGGAAGTTTCCTAAAAGCAGAAAAAGCAGAAAGAGGTAAAAGCAAGAAAGTTTTTTAAGGAAAGTAAGAGTTTCCTTATGAGCCAGGAAAAGAAGAAAGTTGTCATAACTCAAAAGAGGCATATTTTTACTAAGGGAGGGTACAGTTTCTAAATGTGAAGGATCATTTGGAATTAGAAACAATTCCACATGGTCCTACTTGCCTAATTTCCCAAAGGGGACGCTTTTGTGGCTAGGGTTAGGTCACCCATGGGGTTGACTTGCTCTCACAGGTCACCATTGGCCTCAACTTACTAAGCAGGTCATCCATAAGTCTATAAAAGATAAATTAAAACCCATTGCTTCAGTTTGGATGATTTGATATTGTGGTTATGCTATGTGAGCATACTCTCTAAGTGTTGTGCCTCAGAACATTGGGTGATGGTCCCCAAACCCCTCATCCCTTCTCTTCTATCTCCCTTTCTATCTATTGCAGGTATGGAGCGCTAATGTCAGAAATTGAAGATTATTCCATAATTTATTACAGCCTCCATCAAGTTCAGGTCGAAATCCAGTGAAGCCCATGCTTCACCTATGTTCACAGCCCCTTTGTTGGTCAAGATTCGGGCCTCCTGCCCCTTAATTTTGGAAGCCTTTTGTAATGGTCAGTAAATAATGTTATTTCTATTCTATAGTGTTAGTATACTCTAAAAATTACATTTATCAAGTCGAGATATCTCATACCCTAAATAATATCATCTCAGTTTCATTAAAAGATCCTATTTTATCATTGTACGGGGGGGAATTGAGTGAATATGAGTTTTGTAATGAAAATTCCATGATGGGAAAGGGATTGAAATAAATTTTCATGTTCATAGAACCCATATTTATCTCTGTTATAAATATCATGTTTCACAGAATTTAATTTGAGGTGATTTAGTAGTCCTTTTAAGACCCTAGCTAGATTACTAGTTTTTAATAACTAGTTTTATTGAAATTGATGCAAAATAGGTTCTGTAAACTCAAAATGAGCTCTGTAAGTTCCTGTAGGTCAGTAATAGGAATAATTTCCCCTATAAACCTCCAGAACCATTTTTTGTTTGGGTCATACCACCCTTTTGCATCCTCCTCTGCGCGGGTTCTCCTTGGCCAAAACTGCCAAAAATCCCAAATTCAACCGAAACTTGTTAGAAATTTCAAGGACATCAATGAACTGTATAAATCATTTATTCATGTTATATTAATTCTGAAATAAACCTATACAAGTTTCCAGAATCCCCTGGTTGAAACAGACCGAACTGCTCTCCTTAGTTGCACGGTTTGGCTGCCCAGAAGCGTGGTAGTACGTTTCCGCAGTGCGGATTCTGAACCCTAAATGGCACCAGATATAAATGTGTTAGGGGAGAGGAAATTCAATGTCTGATTTTCTTTGGTTTCTGCCTGCTGATCCCTCCTTTTGTCTGCAAAATTTCCCAGAATAAACCCTTTATTTTCCCAGTCAGAGGAGTCATTGCGTAAACTAGTTCCAGTTCAGAAATTTTAATAAAATTAACAGAATTGGAGAGCTTTCAAGTCTGTACAACAGAATTGGAACATTACATTATATATAAACCTTTCACACATGCGAGGAGACCATAAATCGGGTGTCGGAGGGTTTTCATATCGGCAGTTGAGAGCGATCTTCCTTCCGCAACGGCGGATGGGTCCAACGTTTATCACACCGGGTATACGTGCATGGCGGAAAATAATTGGCCGATCGGCCGTCGGACAGTTCTCTAATCGGGAGGTGAAAGCTCAGACTCATTCGCAACGGCGGGATAGAAGAGGGTGAAGACTTCTGCTTTTGTTACCTGCGTCAGACGTCGGGGGGATTTCAAATCGGATGGCGAAAGCTCAAAAGCATCCGCAACGGCGGGATAGAAGATCGAAAGATCGTCCAATTCCTAATCAGAAAATCGCCCGCCGTAAATAAAAGGAATCGACAGTCGGAAAGTTCTACAATGGGGGGGGGGGAACTTCACAACAGCCGCAATGGCGGAAAACTCAAGCAAAACAACTTCCAATTTCAACAAGCTTCAAGTACGTTCAACAGCAGCAACCCGGCTAGTTTCGAAAGGATTTCCAAGGCTTCAAGCATTAAAACATTTTGAGAAAACAATGCATCAAAGTAGGGAAGGCAAAACAAGCTAATCCAAAACAAAGGAGGGTCCCAGAAATTTTTAGAATTTTGGGAAATTGTTGTAGCTGCAACAATTGGCGACTACCTGGTGAACCCCAAAATTCTGAATTAACTCTTTTCCCAGCTCAATACTGTCTGACTAAAATTGAAATCTTCTAGATGTCTGCATTCCTAAGCCAGCCCAAATTATGCATTAAGTTACTCAAATGAAGCCCATTCTTTCGGGAGAAGGTAACATCAGCAGTGCTTTAGGTCTGGATAACTCTTTTGAGGCCAAGTATGTGAGGTTTTTTTTTCCTGTCCTTAGGTAGTTTCCAGCGTGGACACCACAGGATTGTAACAGATAGTAAGCAGTATAATCCTTTTGTTCCTCATTCCCATGCCAATTTTCACTTTTGTGCTATTTAAATTTTATTCCTTTGATATGAGTCCTCCTGGAGGCCTTTCTTACTGAATTTTAATTCAGGATCCTCTATCCCATAGTGTCCTTTTGTGTGAACAATATACGTCATATTTTAATTCACGGACGGAGAGGATATTGTGGCCATTTTAGTATTTCATGCTTGTTAAGATTTGTTTTGGTATGTCTTATTCCTTTCAGGAGTTTTGACTCTTGATAGCTTTTAGCTTTTCTGACATTATGGAATGGGATCATTTATATATGATATACTGTCTTACTCTACTTCCTATCCATGGATCTTATGCTGTCACCCCCTTGGATATTAAAATGTGAGGTGGACGGAGCATCGAAATAGTATTCCAGACCTCCTTTACTTCTGAGTTATTAACAGGGGTTAAGTGAGACTTCAATGAATGCATGCCAATTAGGATTATGGTTACTAGAAGACATTCTTATGCTTTAAAGCATAGTCTCTCACTCAAGATTTTAGTTAATAAAGAACCCTGATGTTTCCATTGCAACCAAAAGTTTGCCTCTTTATTCAAAACCAAAAGGAAAGAAAGAAAGCAAAGAACTAAAGGAAAACATCAGCAAAGAAAACAACCAAAGAAAGAAAAACATCAAAACATTAAAGCAAGAAAACCAGCACCTAGTAAAAACAAACAATTTATTTATGTACAAAAGAAAAACAAAAGAAAACAAAAATTTTGCCCATTCCTGAAATTTTAAAACTAGAGGACTAAGGAATTAGCTGGATTTAGACATGAGTTACCTAACCATGGTCCAATTGTGCTGTTATTGAAATGGAACCCATATCTAAAATACTCCAGTCATCACTTTCAGCCTGAGGGAGTTGAAGGAGCTCAGGCTGAGTGTCCATCACAGGACTGGCCCTTTTTGAGGAATGATGTCTTAGCTTAAGCTCGGTCAGGTAGTTTCCCAGGATAGAATCAGCAGACTCATTGCCTTCTCCTAACTTAGTGACAGTATACTTCATATATGGTTCTCTCATAATTTTTATTCGATTTGGGGTACCTTTGAGAGGCAACAACAGGTGAGACCAATCTGAAGAAAAATAACCTTTCAACCTGGAAGTCCAATCTCTGTTGAGAATAAGCCCATATCCCCTTGGTATGCCAGCCACCATAATGTCAATAAATTGACATATCTTGTTGTTTGCAGCCAAACGAATGAGGACATTCTTCATTTCTCCCACCACCTTGACACCTGTGCGATCTAATTGCGTTACTTCACGAGGTGTGGAATCTAGCTGTCCATTAATATTTTTAAAAATCTCAAGGGGCATCACATTCACTGCTGCTCCAGAGTCTACTAAGCAATTATGCACATTGTAATTCATCATCTCTAGAGTCAAGAGAAAAGGTGGGGGGTCAAGGTTTTCTTTCCAACCTGGTTCTTGGTCTTCTTTCCCTATTTGGTTTTGAGTAGGTATATCCTTTGTTATCTCTTGAGTTTCATCAAAGTTTTCCCCACTACCACTTGTCTATTCATCTACAAGTTCGACAGTCTCAATGATTTGCTCGGTCCTCTGGTTGAGGTTAATGTTCTTATGCGTTTTGCCTTCGTCCAACTTCTTAAAATTCTCCTGCACATTGTTAATTTTAGAAACCATTTCATTTTTTTGGTATATGACTCCCATGTCCTTTGTGGTTGTAGATGTGCATTCAGATTTTAGAGTGTCATCTTCAATGTCAAATAGTGAAATACCATTCCATGAGAACATAGTATCATCCTCTGGTTTTCTTATGATCTGTTTCTCCTTTTCTTCCTCCCCACTATCCTTAATCAATTTAGGGTCCAACAACTTTTTCATCACCCATGTCATTGAATGTAACCATTGAGGACACTTATTCTCAGAATGAGGTTGTTGGTTAAAGGTACAGAAATTATCCCCTCCCACTTCTGTTATGTTTATTGATGCCGAATTGGGAGGAGGAACTTGCCATTGGTCGTTGTTTTATTTTTTTGGATAGTGAGGCTTATAAGATTTCTGAATGTCTCTTTCCCTTTCCAGATCTATTATTCGGTTGGATAATTTCTAGAGCATTTTCATCATTCCCTGATAATCATGTGGTTGATCTTCTCTAGGTTTTGACAGCAATGAGATTTTTCCCGTCTTAATCTTGTCTTCAAGTGAATCAGGATAATCTTCTACACTCTCACTTTCAGCCTCTACCCTTTCAGCCTCTTCATAAGTCTCTGCCAGTGTAGGCTTGAATTTCATCTTGGCAAACATGGCCAGTTCAGGCCCCAGGGCTGAGGTGTAATACTCAATTAAAACCTTGTCTGAAGGTCTGTCCACTGCACAAAAGTTTTTTAGGTAAATTGAAAATCTCTGAGTGAAACTATGTACCTTTTCACTCTTCTCTTTTCTTAGCCTACCAAGACCATTCATCAATGAGGCATGTGTCTTCTGAGCTATATATTTACTTCTGAAAACTCTTTCAAAGGTGTTTCAATCAGGAATGGAGTTTGCAGGAAGACTGAAATACCAATCGGCTGCTGCTCCTTTTAGAGTGTGCGTGAATAGCCTACAAACCACATATTCATACTCCCCAGCCCTTAGCCCTTCTAATGCTAGGTAAAATATTTGGAGGTGATCATCGACAGCAATCCCTTGCTCAGGGTCAAACTTAGGCAAAAGCTTGTCAAAGACTTGAGGTAGATTATGCAAAGGAGGTGTTAAGTTCAGAGGGGACCTAGCTTTCCATGCCGGCAGAGGGTTGGGTTGATTACCAGCCATGAGCAAAGGTAAATAGATAAGTCACTGGGAAAAACAATCCTTCAAGGATAGTACTGGAATCTGCAAATTCTTGAGTTAGGTTGCAAGCTTTGAAACATCTGCTAGTAGGATAGTCTCGGGGAATTAAGTTCCATGCCCAGCCATTTATTGGTGGCCCTCCTTCTAGCGCCAGAACTGTTGAGGCCTAGAAATTCGCAGACAACAACAGAAAGGGATTCTCCCCAGTCAACATTCCCAACTAACCCGTTGATTGTTTGGTATAGGAAATCCGTCCGGTTTTGTGGTCCGACTACCGTAGGTCAAACACAAACAAATGCTTTACCAGTTGTGGCCCGGTCCATCGGAATTTGTATTTTAACTTAAGAATGCTATGTAAGAATCGAACTAAACATGCAGGGTGGTGAATAATGCAGGGAGAAGTCACAATGTGATGCACAGGTTCTTACCTCTCGTCTTAGGCTCACCAACATTCGAATCACACATGCATCTATGCACTGACCTAGCTATCTATCTATCCATCTATCTCTATCTACCTATCCCCATGGAGCCAACTTATATTCAATATATATGAGTAATGCGGATGTGCACACCTGATAAAAGCAATTATAGATAGCTGAAATTTACTTTTACAAGCATGAACAATGAAAGATATTTCCACAACCAGATAACTAATTGTTTCATGATAAGCCTGCATTACTCATGGTGGTTATTTCATAAAATAAATCAGAAATCATTTAAACAAGACATAGGTCATAAAGTTAGAACGATCTCACGATTCATGGACACAATGCTGAAAAAAAAGTAGTTCATCTTTCAACTCTCCATGGCAAAACATTTGAAATTCCACCGATCTTCTTTCAACAGGCAAACTGTAATTTCTATTGAAAAATGAAGTAGTTCTTCTTACAATATGTCATCACCAATCTTACTGGGGAAAAAAGCCCCTATTCCTTCTACGCTTCCTACTTTTATACAAAAGGTCAAAATGGTTGGGCTGCCCAAAGTGACCTTTGGGCTTCCCAACCTTTTCCTCTCCCAATGCTTCATTTCTCAAGAACTTTTACAAAAATATTAAATTATTACAAAGTTTGACCAGTCCTTTGTGAGGACGGCCCCGCCTGGCTATCTAAGAACTTCTTCCACGCTGCTACTTCAGTAGCAATGCCTTCAAAAGCGCATGGCTCTAGGAACTGAATGTTGATTTCAAAATTTTCAACTTGGTTCTTGATGGCCTCGATCCTTGCTGGACTCAACCAAAACTGATCTTATAGAAACTGCATGCTAACTGTTGTGTGGCCTACCTCGTTCTTTAGCACTAGGTCATCAATGGCTCTAATCTACTGAGTTCTGGCCCCTGCATCTTGATATCTTTTCTGTAATATTTCCATAAAGGCCTCATGGTCTGGGAACTCTTCAAGCCTATGCTCAGCCTCTGTTTGACATCGGTTGTACGTATTCAGGAGCCTTCTGTAATACTCTGAGCATGCTCCCTGCGTCTTCTTTACATCCTTCTTGAAGACTTCTGCAGTACTGATGGAAAACTCTATCAGGTTGTGATCTCTCTTGAGGGCTTGATGTTCTTTTTCTGGTAGCCCTTCTGGAGTCTCGGCATCATCTTTCGGCCTTGCCATTCTGTCACTAATGACCTCAAGAACCTCCTGAGATCAATCAGCGAAGTATGAGGAAGTTTCCATGATCTCTTCTAGCCTGCTGTCAATCTGAAATACTTTGCACCTCTCTTCTTCCAGAGCAGTCTGCAGTTGTAGCATTTTAGCCTTTTGATCCAGGATAGTCTTTAAATGGGTGCAAATCAACTTGTTGTTCCTTGGCTGCCTCCAGATCAGCATTCAGAGAAGCTAGCTGCCCTTTTAGCTCTTGAACCTGTGAATCACTGGCTTCATAGATGATCTTCTGCTGCTCTTCCAGATCTATCACCTTTGACAGTAACTGCTCCTTTTCCTTCTTTAGACTTTGGGCTTCCTGATGTACGTTTTCTAGGGACTCCTGTGCTGTTCCTTTGGATTGTATCTCCAATTGAAGGGCATGGACTTCACCTTTTGAGGATTCCAGTTCCCTTTGCATGTGCTCATATTTCCTCTTGAGTCTATTACCGTCATCTCTTTCTTTTCTCAGTATGTCTTTTAGCTCAGCAGAGGTCTTCTTAACTGACTCTAGTTCAATCATTACCTGATTTATGTTATCTTCGGAGGCATCAATTAGTGCATCCCCGGCTCTTATCATGAGCCTAGGATCCTTGTCTGTCCCTAGCATGATAGCTGCATCTGTTACCATCCTCCCTGATAGGTATTTTGCTTCAATCTTCTTTTCTGTCCTCCTCATTATTCTTTTGGTGGCCCTGTCATAATAGACAGTATTGAAGTCGGGGACTTCTTGACCCTTTTTCTGGATGAAAGGCACTAGCTGGAGCGTAGGAGTCACCAGGGTGCTAGCAGCAGGTACTTGAAGGATTTGTACCTCGGGGTTTGCCTCCTCCTGGGTCTGTCTTGTTGATGTTTCAGCAATTGATTGTTGTGGCAACTCTGTTTTTTCAGCCTCCTGCTTTTGGAGCTCTTCCTCTAGCTTTCTTTTTGCTTCCTCAGCTGCCTGTCTAGCTGCCTCTTCTGTTTCTTTGGCTGCCTCTTGTTCCTTTTCAGCTGCTTCTTGGGCATCTTTTCTTTTTTCTTCTTCTCCTTTCTGCAGCCATTCTACAGCTTCCTGTTCTAGCTTCTGGGCCTCTTCCTGTCTCCTCTTGGCCTCTTCCTCAGCTCTGGCTTGCTCAACTTTGGCTTGTTCGGCCCCCTTTCCACCCTTGGTGGGGTTCTTAGGCTTAAACCTTTTTCTCAAAGCTATCAATTTAGGGGCACTTCGGAAGACATATTCTTCCTTGTCAAAGTGGTGAGTGTACTCAAAATGTACCTTATGTTCTTTACAGTGCTCTGCCATTTTACCATGAGTATCATTCCTTCGAAAATGCATCTCACCAAAATGGAACTTCCCCAATTCTTGTATGAACTCAGCAGCTTGTTTTACCTTGGCAAATCTGCATCTACCTAGTTTGAATGGCAGCGGAGGATATGTAGCCTTCTTTTGCTCAAAAAAGTAATTCCCTATTCCATCAATGAATACCTGCCTGACTGCCTCTTTATGAATAACATAATCTGTTGTGTATTTGGGCAGCAATAAGGGGCATTTCGTGGCACCAAACATTCTGATGTACATGCCATTCTCAGTCAGGAAATAGTCCGCATGCTCTTCTATTACCTGCATAGCCTCCTCTGACATACAGTCACATTCCTTCTGGAAGATGAGTGTGTAGAGTGGCATAAAGAACTGCTCGCAGAACTCCCTGTAGTGGCTATGGTACTGCTAAGCCCACAATGGTCTATAGGCCGCATACACATGCATCCTTTCCCTGTCCCAGACACACTTGAGACCAGGGAAAGGCTGGTTACACAGTATACTATCTACCAATATCGAGCTCATGTAGAATTCAGACTTTTTCTTGGATTCTCCTCCCAAGGCAGCAGCCACGCAAGAAGAAAGACTGCTTGATACTAGGCTGGCCCAATTGAAGACTATTCCTTGGGTTGCTACATGGAACATAATGGGTATCCATTCAAATTTGAAGAGTCTTCCATGGGCTCTCCCGAAGATCCTATTCAGCATCAGGGCTATAAATCTGTAAGGAACCCTCAAACTTGCTATATCATACTCTCCAGTTGCTCTATGTCTGTACAGCTTTCCCGGCAACATCATTCTCTTAAGGGTTTCCACCAGGTCCATTCTGATTTTATCCAGCCAAGCATCAGATATAAAGATTTGAGGTTCTGGCAGATGATAGGCCAACGCCACATACCCTGGGCTAAATGCAGCATAGCCCTGACCTTCCACATTCCCTATGAGCATTCTGGCTGTATTCGTATGGTGCAAAATCCATCTAATCACCTTAGAGCAAGGGAACAGCTCTGGTCTTGTGGCCACCTTCATGATGGCGGATTTCTCTATGTTCGCATATATGGGTTCTTCTTCAAGACCCATGTCAGGAACTTCCCTGCGGGAAATCAATCTGTATATGTCACCCCATTTATACTCAGGCTCCACACCGGAAATACATTGGGTGTCTTCATATATATATTCAGTCTGTGTGACGACCTCTATTGCTGATTGTTCTTCGACCATAGGGGCCTTCTTTTTCTGCCTTTTGGACATTGTAAGTTCCTCCTGTCATGTATAACATTGTGACATTAAGCAATTCGAATTTGCACACATTGTGCAGCAGTTTATTCTTTCTCAAGTGTATCATGATAGTAACCAGTCAATGGAATTAAGACATAAGCCCTTTGGGCTGAATAATCAAACTAGTATGCAATGCTGCGCAATGTACTATTATCCTGTGTCTAGTATGATAATGATCTGTGCAACAAATGCATGCATTGCTCGGCCCTATAATGCCTTGAGACTAGGGTGCGACATTTTATGATATGATCTACATGAAGCAAGCTTATCAACCATACTTATGCCAGTATTAAATCTACATTATTCTGCAACATGCCACTTTTCCCATGGTAGCAATACATTGAAGCAAAGATATATATCATATGCAAGGTGCAACATTCATCTATTATTCTGTTGTATAGCAAACACAGTGAAGGCTCGTGCCAGTCAACACTTTAACCATAAATCCGAGAAATACACATAACTAATGAAGACTCATGCGACTCGCGGCGGGAAATTTACATTAATTTGACTATGCATTTCATGGGGATTATTTTCACTTTCTGCACAGGATAATTCCATAAAAACACTACCCGCACTATTTTCAATCAACGACTTATAATGGTGACATATACCCTTTAACCAGCTAGGGTTTTAGGAAAATGAGCAGCACAGGGTCGCGCGTGATGGCGTGAGAAACAGGCTGGGTCCGAGTGGCGAGGGAACAACACTGGTGACCATGAAATCCTTTCAAAAACCCATACGCCCTGGAAAACTATAGGTTCAACATTCAAACCTCGACGAGGCCACGCAGAAACGTGAAATGGCTACGGCTTAAAAGGCCGGGTAATGCACCACGAGAAAAAACAGTCGACCAAAAAACCCTTAAAGCAATCCTTAGACCTATCTATCCTCTACCTATCATGGCTGCGCAGGGAGGTTTGGCGCAGACGGCGTAACAGCCATCTGCGCCGAAACCCCTCAACCCCTATGCGTTCGAGGAAGCAAAAGGCGAAAATAAAATTGCTCAAAGGGTTAAAACGCTTCCCCCTTATGGTCAAAAGATGAACTTCCTACTCCTATAAGCTTAAGACCTAGTCGGATGAGGGAACTTCCAGGAACATCTAAACCCCCGGGAGAAAACCATTAATAGTTTAAGTGCGATGGGGAAAAAGACCTACCTGGAAATCCGGCGAAACGGGCGAGTCGATGACGGTTGGAATTTCACTTCTTCCACCTGGAAGCCGGTTCAGCGACAGCGGGACCTTCACTCCCTCCAAAAAATGACAGCTCAACATGATAGTGCTCACCGCGATAGTGCTCGATAGCGAAAATAACATTATAAAAACCAAACCGTCGCCCCCGTTATATATAAACCTTTCACACGTGCGAGGAGACCATAAATCGGGCGTCAGAGGGTTTTCATATCGGCAGTCGAGAGTGATCTTCCTTCTGCAACGGCGGACGGGTCCAACGTTTATCACGCCGGGTATACGTGCATGGCGGGCAATAATCGGTCAATCGACTGTCGGACGATTCTCTAATCGAGAGGTGAAAGCTCAGACTCATCCGCAACGGTGGGATAGAAGATGGTGAAGACTTCCGCTTTTGTTACCTGCGTCGGACGTCGGGGGGATTTCAAATTGGATGGCGAAAGTTCAAAATCATTCGCAATGGCGGGATAAAAGATCGAAAGATCGTCCGATTCCTAATCAGAAAAGCGCCTGCCATAAATAAAAGGAATCGACAGTCGGAAGGTTCTACAATGGGGGGGGGGAACTTCACAACAGCCGCAACGGCGGAAAACTCAAGAAAAACAACTTTCGATTTCAACAAGCTTCAAGTACGTTCAATAGCAGCAATCCGGCTAGTTTCCAAAGGCTTTCCAAGGCTTCAAGCATTAAAACATTCTTAGAAAACAATGCATCAAAGTAGGGAAGGAAAAACAAGGTAATCCAAAACAAAGGAGGGTCCCAGAAATTTTTAGAATTTTGGGAAATTGTTGCATCTGCAACACCTTGTTCATCCCTAGTTCTTTCAATTGTTGTTTTCTTTAGATCCTTGCTGTTCATCCCTTTACATTTATAATTGTAGAACTTAATTCCTGCACTTTGAATTCCTATATTAAGTTGAATTAAGATAGTTGAGATGAATCTTCAGATGGCTTGGTAATTGACGATTTAACTTTCTGCAAAAGTAATCTAGATGTCTACTTGCTAAATTTTTTAATTCTAGATTAAGGATTGTAAGAAGATATTTGTGATTGTATTCTTAAGAAGGTAAGCCATATTAAGTAGATTATGGGATGAGTTGGGATGAATAGGAAAGTATGGTCATTCATTTACAGCATGAGATATATAGTGTTTAAAGCATATAGAGTGAGCATTATACTTGAAATAAGAGACTTCCTTGCGTTGACAATTTATATTGAACACTCTGTATGTTGTCTTTAATTAACTTGCATATAGGGTGCCCAACAAGGAATATTTAAATCGGGAATTAAACTATAAATTGAAGTCTTTGATAGAGTTGTTCTTTCAATCCATCACTTCCGCACTTCTGAATTCTTCCTTTGGAACTCAGAATTTAGAAAAATAATGTTCGGTGGAGTCCTTTAACCATGTTTCCTCCTTCCACCTTCCTCCCTTCCACCTTCCGCCTTCTAAACTCAGAATTTTGAAAAACATATTTTCGATGGAATCGTTCAGCCACATTCCGTCTTCTGCCTTCCTCCTTCATAACTTGGAAGTCAGAAAGAAAACTTTCGATGGATCTCTTAATCGACATTCTGCCTCTTTCCTTCTTCCCTTTTGCCTTCTACCTTTGGAACTCGAAAGTCAAAAGAATAAATTTCGATGGAATACTGTATTCATGGTTCCTCCTTCTGCATTCCACATGTCCACCCTCTAGTGCGAAATCAAAGAGTAGAAAATCATCAAACGAAGGAAACATTTATCCTCAGTTCTTCCTTCCACATTCTTCCTTTCTGCCCTCAAGTGGGGAACTCAAAAATAGGGAAACCAACTATTCGATAGAATCATTAAATTAATTCCCTCCTTCTAACTTCCAATGCAGACCTCAGCAATCAAAAATACCAATTTTTACCTTAACCTTTTTCTCTACACCCAACTTCTGCTTTCCAACCTTGGGCTTTGGAAATCGAAAATTTAGATTTCATTAAGAACTTTTCTGCACTTTTCATCTTCCACTCTTAACCTCTTGCAAGAGGATCCCAGGGTGTGGAAAACCCACATTCTGCCTTGTTTCAAGTGTTATTTCTTGTTTCCGCCTTCCACCTTCTCCAAGAGGATTCCAAGGGAAAAAATGTTATGTGAGAGGTACTCTAACTCTCTAATAGGATTCTATCCTCCATGAACTTAGGAAAAATTCATTAAATCATATAATGCATAAATAATGCAAATGCAGGAACATTTATCAACAGTAAAATCTACTGAAACGTCACAAGCATTCATTGTATTCATTCATTCATTCATTCATTCATAAGCATTCAACATAGTCATTTCCTTCAGAAGAAACTACATTGCAAAAATAACATAATAGAGAATACTTATCTTGATGATGGAGTTGTCTTGCAACTAGCTATGTATGTACAATGTTCCACCCAACCATAGTCTAGTGTGTTCATTAATATCTTAATACCACTTCCACCCCTTATTTGCACATGATTTCCACAAGAAACTAGGGAACAGCAGGCTGACACATATCCAAAACATATCAAAAGTCATCCAATCCAAACACAATTGGTTTTATTAGGATGCTAAGGCAGTGGAAAGGTAGAATTTCTAAGCTAGTGAGCTCATCCACAGAGGTATGGACACCTACACAAGATATGGCTTGGCCTCCACAATACCTTCACCAACCAACAAAAGGAAGTATTCCCTTCAGTGCTACATAGTTCCGTCAGGCCATACCTTCCCTTCAAGTTCTCTTCAGGGTGTGCAAAAAGGATTTACAACCCCCCTTGATCTATTTGTGAGTTTCCTATCTTCACTAGGTTTATCAGCCAATTCTGGGCCTCTTCCACTCCTAAATATTTAATACCAAAATAGGGATGCACATCACACCAAACCATAACGAAACTCGGTGAGAAATACTTCACTCTATACATAGAGACAACAGGGATTACTTGCATACAACAATGTCACTCATACAAACAATGTGGAAAACACTTCCAGGACTCAAGATAGTTGAACCACCACACTATGCATCTCCAGAGAAATCACAGTTGAATGAATGATTAAGGATGCTAGAATAATCCCTCCCCCTGAATGTTGAGGGACAACAAACCCGTTCCCCGTCCGAGGAAAGAAGGACTAACATGCATCACATGCTTCCTTGTGTAAGAAGAAAAATCATGGCTTCCAAGATTGCATACTTGCAGGCCGACTGAGACGCACAATCAAACTACCATGCCTTTCTTTGACCAAGGAATTAACCGCCTCAACCAACTTCTAGAAGAAATGAATGATTGAGGACATAGGAAAAAAAGGTAGTTGAGGGTTGTTGGGGCGCACACCTTAAAGGTCCCTAATTTTGGTAACCCCACGGTTTTGTTGTGGAAGTTGTATGACTCAAAATAGTCTTAGGGGTGTTGGGGTTGAGTCAAAGTCCTCTTTTTGTAATAAACCCATGGTTTAAGTCCAGGGTTTGGGGTTCGGGGTGTCCATGGTTTAATCCCATGGTTTTGTAATAAGTGCGTTGTATAAATAGGCACTCTTATAAATAAGTTAGGTTAGGATTTTTGTGTAAGAGGAACTGATGCGAAGCTAAGACTATTTTGTAATAAAAGGTTAAGTACCAGCTGTGTGTGTGGATGACCTCTGCAGCTGTGTGCGCAGATCAGAATTGTGGTTTTTGTAGAAAGTTGAATAAAACACAGTTCTATGGACGTAACCCCTACACTGGGGGTGAACCACGTTATATCTTGTGTCATGGTTATGTGTGTCATTTCTATTGTGTTCTTTCATGCATTAATATTTATATATCTGATAAGTAAAGAACACTGCTAGATAATAACTTCGCTATGAACTCCCAGTAAAGGGTTGCGCAAGACACTTTTTGTTTATCTAACTGTGAAGCTAAATAAGTGAATGTTAAGCTCTGTGATTTATATTTATAATCTGTTTAAAAGCTAAAGGTACAGTAATATCCCTCTTCTGCTTGCAGAAACCTGGTTTTGTGGCACCCCATAGCAGTTTCGGGTGAGACTGCAACCTGTTCACAGGTTGTTGCCGAAAGGGCCAACTCTGTGGGTCTTTTGTTGGTGCAAAGTTAAAGGTATAAAGCCGGGGTCTGCCCTATAGCCCAACAAATTGGTTCCGTTTCCGGTTGAACTCAGTATTTTCTCAAGAGGGGTTTACATCGTACCTTGAGGGCTATGCTATTGAAACCCTCTGTGAAGGAAATCGGTGATTGGCTTGATGAGACTTATCTGAAATTTGCTGAGCAAGAGAACAAAAATCCACGTCGTAGTGCACACGAATTTTTACAAAGGTATGTTTTTGTGATGTTTATGAAATTTTCTTTGGTAGTATACACATAGAGTTGCACCAGTGGTTATCCAGGTTAACAGAGAGAAGGACAAACTTCCAAGAACGTCAGTTTCCTGCTTGGACCCCCGCGAGAATTAATATACTGAAAAGGGTAAACAACGAGATATCCCGCGCTGTTGATTTCTGGACAACGCGAACCCTTGAAGCATTTGTGACGGAGTTCGCCATCGACATGAGTACTCCTTTAGTGAAGCCGAGCGGCAGTTTTTCAGCAGACCAAGGGGTAAATTTTTGAATTCATTTAGTTTGAGAATTAAAATGCTATTAGCTGACAAAGGTATATTGCTCATTGAATCAAACTGTTAGATTTTGTATTACTAACCTATGTTTGCAAGTGAAAATACCTTAGATGAGAAAAGTGGTTTGCTGCGAAGTGGCAAAAGGTACAAGAGAGATTTTGGATCCTATTCCCAGGGTCAGCATACCGAGTATCCCCCTGTAAATCCCGCAGATTCAAAACCCGAAGAAACCCCTTATGTTGGAAACCCTATGGTAACCCCGCAGCGAAGACCTATTATCCCAGAGAACCCGTCCCAGTCCGAAAGTCACCCTAGCCCAAGTATTCTTGTCGCAGGTCAGTCTACCCTAGTCAGTTCCCCCCCTAAACCTGCGATGGCCCATATGCATGACGACATTAAGCTCCCTGTTTTCAAAGGAACTGGATTAGAGGATCCAGAACAGTTCTGGTTTTTATGTGAAGCAGTGTGGACTACTAAGTCCATTACGGATCAAGATACAAAAAGAGTGCAGCTGGTTACTTCTTTCAGAGACTGTGCTCTGACCTGGTTCATGAAGTTCTCCAGCACTCAGAACCATGCACTAGATGATATAAAATCCGCAATGATAAAGGAATTTAAGAAGCTGAAATCCGAGTTGTAGTGTATCACTGAATTGAAAGAGATTCAGCAAAGGCGTGGAGGATCAGTGTGGGACTTTGATCAGAGGTTCAAAGTTCTGCTGGACCAAGTCAGTTTTACCATTGGACCTGCGCAGCACAAGGAATGGTTCATTGCAGCGTTGCTACCGCATATCCGAACTCCACTCATGCAACAGAAGGTTGCTGACCAGTAGGAAGCTCTGGAAATCATGATGAAGCTTGAAACCACCCCTGCCGCAGGCAATTCTAGTATTGCTCAAATCCAAGCGCAGTTGGCAGCGATGGCTCTGGAGCTTCGGGCAATGGAACAAGGAAAAACCGGGTGCGAAGAGGTTTGGTGTACACAATGTCACACAGAAGGTCATGCCAAGGAACACTATCTTGTGGTAATAAATTACCCGAATACCGGTGCGCCAAACCCGTTTACCCCGCAAGTTCTTTATTGTGAGCTTTGCAGAACAACGGGGCAGCATCGACCTGAAGACTTCTATCTGCTACAAAGGTATGGGAAAGTACCTAAGAACCCCTATTGTAAATTCTGTAAGTCCCTAGGACATGATGAAGATGAGTGTCGCAGTTATGACTTTATGAGAAAGCGCACTTACAATGCCTATCGGGTACAAAATGAGGGATCGAGCAATGATGGCTATGGCTACCGGGGTGGTGCATCAGGTAGAGGTGATTTTGGAGGCCGTGGTCGTGGTAGTATGGCTGGCAGAGGACACGGTTAGGTGGTGTGTTATAACTGTAACCAGGCCAGAAATCTGGCTCACGACTGTTGGAACCCTACTACGACATGTCGGTATTTCCGGGCAGTAGATCATGTGATCGAGCAGTGCCCGCAGTTGATAGCTAAGATTCAGGAAAGAAATAGTAACCCTACTCAAAATATTCAGATGATTTCCGTCGAATAAAGACCTATCTTAGCCATTAATGTTGTTACCAGAAGTGGAGCTACGATGCATATGCAGCCTGCCGAGAAACAACCTGATGAGGCTTGGGTTCGTAAGGCCCCTGTGAAAGTCCCCGCCTTTGATATCGAAAGAGAAAAGGAGACATTCATGGAAGCCAAGGAATATTTTATGGATTCTAGCACAGCAGTAGCACCTGCACAGCCACATCAGCAGCAGTCGCAGTCACAAGAAGCTTCGATGGATAAAGTAAGTACACTTTCCTCCTTTTTACAGAGTTGTCTGAAACTTTTAAGAAATCAGAATGCTTTAAGTGATTTACAAAAAGTTATTGCTTCCTGCGAACCTCAGCAAGGTTCTGGTCAGCCAAAACCTATTGATAGAGTCAGAAGAATGGGCAGGGAAATGAGATTGAATGCTCAGGTAGGAGAGTATGATATGACTGTTTTTATTTTGGACCTAGGATCAGAGGTAAATGTCCTAACCAAGCAAACCTAGGAACAAATGGGGAAACCTAACCTTGACTGGTCCCCTATACAGTTGAGATTATCCAATCAGCAGAAGATTGTGCCCCTAGGATGATTTTCTAATGTTCCAGTAGATATTGATGGAGTCTGTACCGTAGCAGACTTCGAAGTTATTGAGATCATTGATGACAACAATCCCTATCCAGCCTTGTTAGGTATTGAGTGGGAAATGGAAAATGCTGCAGTTATTAACCTTAAGAAGAGACAAATGATTTTTGAAGGGAAAGAGTTGCGAGTCATCATACCACTGGATCCCTCACAGGGAGCAAGATACACAAAACCACTCAGAAACGAAGATCACGATGTTCTGGAGCACATCTATAACATCACAACGAAGGAGGAAGATTATATTGACCCCAGTGCCGAAGGTATTATGGATTGGCAGTGTGATAGCTCCTGTATGACGGACTCAGATGATGGTCTAGAGAATTGGCAGAATAGATTGTATGAGCTACATGGCCACCGTTGTGCAAGAATTACCAAGTCTCTTAAATGGCTTAGCTCGCAGACAAGAGCCTTACCTAATTTCGATGGTTCGACAGACCCATAATATTTTATTGAGCAATTCTCAGCCCAGATACCAGACTCACAGAAAACGAAGACTTTGGATTCAGCACTTAGAGCTACGGCATCCAGATGGTGGAATGGTCATAGACAGTACAATTCTAGTTCGGAAGCTTGTCAGAAATCCCTTCGCTTAAGAATTGTGGATCAGCCCCAGGAGGTGCGCAGCACGATCGATGGGCCGAGTGGCTCACAGGAACACTTGGAGCACTGTTACCAAGCATGGAAACATGTACCCCGACGGGTACATAGGCGTATACATATCTGGGCACCTGTAGCAGAGAATTGGTACATGGCGGTCGGGCTTCGGCATGCTAATATGTCTGGGGACAAAGAAATAATCAAGTACCGACTTGCAAGATCGAATCTCACATCTTGGTCGCAGAAATTGTCAGGATGTGCCGAAGGTCAATATGGGGTCGAAGTTCCTTATTACGATGCAGCTACAGATCTGGTTGCGCTACAGCCCAAAAGCCGACCGTTGGAACACTGTCGATTTGGTGGCACCGGTACTTTAATTGCCTTAATTTCCTGTCCTAATGATATCCGCCGAGATCTAGCACCATGGAAACAGGATCTTTGTCAGATTTGGTGCCTTCAATACACATTTATGGCAGATTTGGTCGATGGATTGTATATGAAGACACTCGGGTATGGGGAAATCACATTTCGCATTTCCTTAAATTTCAGAATTGAACCCATGTCAGCTGATCATGAAATCCAAGACCTATTGAAAGAATTTGAACAGACGGGTCTGCAGAACATTTTCTCCCCCCCACCGGAGCCTGCAGCCCGTGAAGAGACTCTACCAGCACCGACCCCGCCAATATAGACACGATCTCCCAAAAAATAGTTCAAGCCTGAAGTTCGTTCTAAGCGAAACGAAGATAGACATAAGCAATCAGGGAAAACATCGGAGGATCCAGGGATGAATCCGCCTGGCTCAGCAGAGATCCCACTTGAAGGGGATGAGGACATTGCCCCGCAGCAGCCACCATATCTTCATCCTATTTGACCAAGAGTTAAACCACCTCGACGGAGTGCTAATTTCACTATATGCACCCCTTCACTGCCACCGGGTGTGTAGCTAGTATGAACGATGACAGGGAAAATAGATCGGCTTAAGTATGCCGACCATGACACGAATGATCGTGGGAAGTTTCCATAGTTTGCACCAGCCCAATACTTACACTTTGTTAAATACCAAGAGACTGGGGCAACTTTATTGGAAGTAAAACCGTGGGCTTCTAGCTTGGATCTAGCTGGTTTGCTGAAGATGCTCGATGTTCCCCATTTTGGTCGCAGCACACAGGTCACCATCGTGGTCAAGCAACTGCTGGTGTTAGTACATGACGGATACCTATGGATCGGCGACAAAAAAATTCTTATTAATGGTGAGCTCATTCATAGGATCACATGCTTACCAATGGAGGGGCCTGATTCGGGGACATAATTTCCCTCAAAACACGGCGATACGAAGCTCACCCAAAGCATGAAGGAGTGGTTTGGCCTGACAAAGGGGAAACGCAGGTATCACCCTTCCACGATTCAAGAGAATAACATTCGCTTCGCAGCCGAGCTCTTAGCATGCAAAATTATGCGAAAATACAGACCAACTGAAGTGGTTTCCCTGGTCATCAAAATTGCTATCAACTACTCTAAAGGCTACAGCTACAACTGGGCAGCATATCTTGCGAAGGAATTCCTTGAAGACTCTCACGACGCGCAGGAGAAAGGTAGGCCCTTCCACTACTCATGGTTGATTGTCGTCATCGCACTGGTAGGATGGCAAGAACCTACTAAAGCACAGTTTGTTGCTGTACCAGCGAACATGCCTGGCACAGCCAAATATGCCTCGTCGTGGGTTTCACGGGATAAAACCCACCAACAGATGACAACATTTGTATTTGCCTTTTATATGATGAGTATCTCATATGAGATTATAAAAACCCCATGGCTCAGTAATGAGTTGTTCTCTTAGTATGATGGAACGGTCCATTTCAGGGCCGATATGCACCATATTTTTATCCAGGCTTGCACAGATAAGAAGCATCAATGGTTTAAGTTGCCATATGTAGTGACTAAAGATGGCATCCTCGTGGTAGTACAACAGTGGCCGGCAGAATGGTTAAAAGATGCAGGAACAAAACCTAAGATTTTTGTCCCTCCTGTCACTGATATGGGCGCAGGCCCCAGTCACACACAGCAGCAATACCCTCCCGAAGATAGTGATGAACAAACTGAGTCACAGCAGACTGAAAGCGACCAGGGAGGAGATGGTGGAAATGAAGACGAAGAAGAAGAAGTAGAAGACTCGGGTAAAACTACCTCAAACCCTAATAGGCAGCATAAGCACAAGACACCATAAGCAGAGGAAGTAGACAAACCGCAGTCCTGAAAGAAAACAAAGGCGTCGAAGGACAAGAATATTGTCGAAGAGGCCGGCCTGACAAGTGAGGAGCTTACTCAGGCTCTATCAAAGTCCACAGAAAATCTCACCCAAAAATGGTCAGAATTTGCAGATATGCACTTAGAGGCCCTCACCGGTGTAGCAAAGCATGTTTCAGAGCTGAAGGACTTAGCGGAGAAATCACTGATTGGTGCCCCAGCAAGCGGTGCCCCAGTGGCCGCACAGCCAGACCTTCGGCAATGGCCGACCAGAAATAACAAAGGACACTTCTCCAGCTCAGCTCTCATATTAACAGATGTAGCGTCTCGTTTAGAGATGAGTATGTAGGTGGGAATAGATTACACTAAGCTATCCATGGTGGAGCTACATCTCTGTCAGTCAGCAATTATGAAGGAACTCCAGGCACGAGACCAATATTCACACATGCAGTTAGAAAATGTCATAAGTCAGCAGCAGGGCTTCGTAGCGCAACTAGAGGTAGCAGAGTAGAGAAAGAGAGATGCATAACGTAAGCGAATTACACTGGTCTGAATTTTGGATGAAACATGCTGAAGTCTTCCTAACTTCGATGTGCAGCAGGTGGAAGAACCAGAACAAAGATTAGTCAGGCTGAAGGAATACGCACAACAGTCTCGCAATGAGATAGATAATCTCAAATCAGAGCATGAGGCTCAGATTTCGGAGCTTCAACTCCGCATCAACCCGGAAACCCCACCAGAGGTCAAGGAGCAACGCCGAGCAGATATCTAGGCCTCCGCGGAAAAAATCTCTGATATTGTGAGAAATGTAGCAACGCTGCTAGAAGACAGTGTTGAGGCCTGGACCACATTACAGGAACATCCAAAATTTGGATAGTTGCAAGAAACCATTAGGCAGCGACAGACAGAGTTGGATGCAGTAAAAGTGGCAATTAAGACTCTACCGTCTATGGAGAAAATTCTCAAGGTAAAGCGAAGCAACGAACTCCAGCAGGAAATTGAGTCGTGCCAGGAAAGAGAAACAGAATTGGAAAATTCTCTGTAGTCACTTATCAGTGAAGCTTTTGACTTGAGTACTGCTGTGGACATCCAACTTAAAGTTTTGAAGGAATATGACGCATTTGCGCAGGACAAGGCCAGCGAAGCATCAGCCACAGTTTTGCAGGAGTTGGTCGAAAAGGAGCAAGCAGCTAACAATATTATGCACGGTCTCAACAAGCAGTACACTCTCTTTGCCGACAAAGTTCATGGACCAGAAGAACAGCAGAGTGTCCCGGGATGGGACACTGGTGAGTCTTAGGGGCCTGTTGGGGCGCACACCTTAAAGGTCCTTAATTTTGGTAACCCCGTGGTTTTGTTGTGGAAGTTGTATGACTCAAAATAGTCTTAAGGGTGTCAGGGTTGAGTCAAAGTCCTCTTTTTGTAATAAACCCATGGTTTAATTCCAGGGTTTGGGGTTTTGGGTGCCCATGGTTTAAGCCCATGGTTTTGTAATAAGTGCGTTGTATAAATAGGCACTCTTGTAAATAAGTTAGGTTAGGCTTTTTGTGTAAGAGGAACTGATGCGAAGCTAAGGCTATTTTGTAAGAAAGGGTTAAGTCCTAGCTATGTGCGTGGATGACCTCTGCAGCTGTGTGCGCAGAGGGTTTTGGGTGATTAAGGAAATCTGCAGCTGTGTGCACAGAGGCCTGCAGCTGTGTGCATGGATTTGAGGACTTGAAGGGATCTGTAGCTGAGTGCGCAGATCAGAACTGTGGTTTTTGTAGAAAGTTGAATAAAACACAGTTATGTGGACGTAACCCCTACACTGGGGGTGAACCATGTTATATCTTGTGTCATGGTTCTATGTGTTGTTTCTGTTGTGTTCTTTCATGCATTAATATTTATATATCTGATAAGTAAAGAACACTGCTAGATAATAACTTCACTGTGAACTCCCAGTAAAGGGTTGCGCAAGACATTGTTTGTTTATCTAACCGCGAAGCTAAATAAGTGAATGTTAAGCTCTGTGATTTATATTTATAATCTGTTTAAAAGCTAAAGGTATAGTAATATCCCTCTTCTGCTTGCAGAAACCTGGTTCTGCGGCACCCCATAGCAGTTTCGGGTGAGACTGCAACCTGATTGCAGGTTGTTGCCAAAAGGGCCAACTCTGTGGGTCTTTTGTTGGTGCGAAGTTAAAGGTATAAAACCCGGGTCTGCCCTATATCCCAACAAGGGTTCATGGTTTCCCCATTGACATATGTTCGTACCCTATTGGCTTATAATTTTGACTAACTCCCCTCCCTATTCATTGTGAAATCATTCCCCCATCTCTTTAACATTGCAGTCCCATAGCTAGTTGTGGTATTTTATTCATTGCATATTTACATGATATATCAAAATATATAGTGTGCTCGACTTAGCACTATCACCATAGGTATTAACCTTGATCACCTATACACAAAACACCAAATCAATTGTAGGGCCTTGGCCTTGAACTCTTTTCCATGATTTTCAATACCATGGGGTCAAAACGAGGGCATCAAATTCACCTGCCCCTTTGGGTCAAAACTGGGGTATTACATTCGCCTCCCCCTTACAATGACATTGTCCTCAATGCTTTACAAAATTGAGCAAAAATGCTACACTGGAACTAACTCAGTGCTCCACATAATTGAACTAAAATGGATGTTCCAATCATATGGCATCCTCTGGCTCCCACATAGCCTCTTCAGGATGGTAGTGCTCCCATTGGACCTTCACTTGTCCTATAGCTCGATTTCAAAGATCTGTGACCTTGTTGTCTACGATGTGGATTGGATGATTTTGGAACTCTCCCTCTAGTTCCACCTAAATCACATCCCAATTTATCACATGGTTAGGATCATGTACATATTTCTTAAGGAAAGAAACATGAAAAACACTATGAGCTCTAGTGCTAGCAATAAATTCAAGTCTATATGTAACTAGCCCTATTATTTCAAGCACTCTGAAAGGCCCACAATATAGGTGACAGCTTGGCACAACTTCCAATATTCAACAAACTCTTCCTTGCCATGACTCTGAGGTAAACATGATCCCCAACAATGAAATCTCTATGTATTCTATGCTTGTCTGCATAGCTTTTATGTCTATCTTGGTATACTTTCATATTCTTCCTGATCTTTGGAAGATCTTGCTCCATTTCCTTGAGAAAATATGGACCAACCATAACCCTGTTCACTGGATTATCCAAAGTTACTAGCTTCGCACACCTTCTTCCATACAAGGATTTATAAGGACTCATTCCCAATGATTATTGTTGTCCATTATTATCAGCAAAGTCTACATAGTGTAAGTAATCCTCCCACTTATATGGTTTGTCCATCACACACATGCAAATCATATCTTCAATAACTTAATTCACTCTAAAAATTTTCCCATCATTCTGAGGATGGTAGGTAGTGCTGAAGTTCATGTTTGTACCCAAATATGCAAATAGGCCCTACCAAAAATTGGAAGTGAAGTTAGGATCCCTGTTAGAAACTATTGCGTTGGGAAATCCATGTAATATGAAAATATCCTTAAGGAATATTTTTTCAATGGAATTAGTCTTATACATGGAATTGACAGGTATAAAATGTGTTTCCTTTGTCAACTTGTCCAGCACAACCATGATGAAATAATGTTGACTCCAAGTCATTGGAAATCCTATAATAAAATTCATGGAAATAACTTCCCATTTCCATGATGGAACTGGCAAAGGATGCAATAACCCCATTGGGTGTTGGTGCTCAACCTTCACCTACTGACATTTCACGCACTTTGAAATACACTCAACAATGTCCTTTTTCATTCGTTTCCAAAATTACTGCTTTCTAGCTATAGAAATTGTCTTTTGATATTTCGAGTGACCAAAATATGGCGCTTGATGGATCTCATCCATAGCAATTCTCCTCAAATATGCTACACATGGAATATAAATTATTATTTTATAAGTAAGAAGTCCATCTTCTTCCAATTTATATCCCTCATACCTCTTCTCAAGCATTTGTTACTGCAATTTGTCCTTGATCTGCACATACATTTAATCTTCAATAGTATGATTAGCAATCTGTTGTCTCAAATATTATTAGCAAATACCAAGATATCCCACATGCATTTCATACACCTTCATGTTGAGTGCATTAGCCACTTTGTTTTCTTTTCCTTTTATGTATTTCATTTCAAAATCAAACTCACATATAAACTCTAGCCATATAGCTTTTCTAGTATTTAGAGTTGTTTGGTCAAACAAATATTTCAGACCACAGTGGTCTGTCCTTAGTTCAAACTTTCTTCCCATTAAGTAATGCCTCCACATATTGAGATCATGTACTATGGCTGCAAGTTCTAGATCATCAGTAGCATAGTTCCTCTCATGCTCCGTAAACTTTATTGACTCATAGAATACCATGTGGTTTTCTTGCAAAATAACTCTTCCAAGTCCTTGATTACATGCATTAGTACACACCCCAAAATATCTTTCAGCGTCTACAATTTTCAGAACTAGTGCACTTCTGAGAAGATGCTTCAACTGCAAGAAGATTTCTTCACATCTTGGTGTTCATTCAAATTTTATCCCCTTCTTTTGCAAAGAAGTGATGGAATGTGCAACCTTGGAGAATCCTTCAATGAATCTCCTGTAGTATCGTGCAATTCCCATAAATTATCATCCATCTGTCATATTTCTTGGATTAGGCCAATTCATATTGGTTTCAATCTTCTCTGGGTCTACAAATATGCCCTCCTCTAAGATAATGTGACCCAAGTAGTGAACTTTATCTTTATAAAAGTCACACTTGCTCAACTTTGCATATATCTTATCCTCCCTTATCAATTTCAAAGTGAGTCTCAAAGGTTCTTCATGTTCTTCCTCATTATTAAATAAATAAGAATGTCACTCAATGAAATCAACAACAAACTTATTTAGATACCTACTAAAAACACTATTCATGAGGCACATGAATGTAGTTGGTGCATTTGTGAGACCAAATGGTACCACTACAAACTCATAGTGTCCATACCTTGTTCTGAAGGATGTATTATGAATATATTCATCATTGATTCTTACCTGATGGTAACCAGACATCAACTCAATATTGGAAAATGCCTTTTCTTCTTTCATTTGATTAAAGAGGTCATCGGTTCTAGGTAAAGGGTATTTATTTTTCACAATGAATTTGTTTAGCTTCCTGTAATCAATACAAAACATGAGTGTACCATCTTTATTTTTCACAAATAGAATTGGTGCTCCCCAAGAAGACACACTCGACCTGATATACTTCTTTTCCAATAGCTCTTGTAGCTACATCTTCAGCTCAAGCAATTCTGGTGTGCTCATCCTGTAGGGTGTCTTGAAAAGTGGTTCTACTCATGTCACAAGTTAAATTGTGAAATCAATGTCCTTCTTTGGAGGAATCCCTGGAATTTTATCACGAAAGAAATCCATGAATTCCTGCAACACATGAAATCCCTCAAACCTATGCGTATCATTTTTTGCTTCCTCAAAAACATGCATTAGAGGAAATTCCAACTCAAAATAGGCCTTTCAACTCTAATTCAAATTCCATGTCATCATGTGTTACCCAATGAAATTGCTTTAAATTTGAAATATCGTATATGTTTTAAGCAATTTTTTAATATAAATTTGGGGATATGTATCATACAAAAAACTACTTTTTTGTTTGTATTTTCGACATATCTCCCCGTTTTTTTACTCAAATTTTGTTCGGGAGTGCTCTTTGGATGTGGAATTAAATTCTGCATCCACCAATTACCCATGTGGCATACTTTTTATGGACCGCTCTACCCCAAAAACAAGAAATACCTAAAAAAATGTGATGATGACATCTCCTATGTCTCTTGACTTCAAATTGATGAAACGGGTCAAACTTATCCCCTTATCCTTCCTTTTGGAACTACTATGGAGATGGTGGACCTTAACTTGACCTATATTTACCAACAATACCTACTTTCATATGATGAATCAACACCTTTCCTTTATTTATTTACTTTAGAAAAGTAGTACCCGCATATCGTAAGCCAACACCTTGCAAGAGGGAAACTATCAGAAAGGGTTTCATAACAGATAAATTCCACTTGTTCACCTCGATGATAGGATGATTACTTGACATAACCCTGAAGAATAAAATGTTAGACAACAAAAATGATTACTTAAGTGAAAGCTAATTTAAATGCATCATCATCACGTTTTTTCAAGTATTTCTTGTTTTTGGGGTATAGGGGTCTGTAAAAAGTATGCCGAGTGAGTACTCGTTGGATGTGTAAGTTATATCCTCATCGAACAAGCTCTCCCGATCGAAATTTGAGTAAACACACAGGGAGATATGTAAAAAATACAAACAAAAAAAGTAGTTTTTTTCTTTTCTTCCTGCAAAATTAATAAATATTATTTTATTATTTTAACTATTATTTTATTAATTTTTCTCAGGAGGCCCATGTTGAGTTGAAATTTCCTCTAATGAGTTCCATACACTCTACAACCTTTCCCACGGAACTTCTTCCACTGCATTGGTGAAGGCTGCCTACTAGAAATCAATTTTGGAATTCCTTTAACAACCTCTAGTTTTCCTTCTTCATTTAGGTATTCAAATGTCTTATTCTAGTAGTCAAGTTTAACCCTATCTACTTCTAACCAATCCATTCCGATGATAATATCATAAAAACTATGTGGAAAATCATTAAAGTCTGCATAAGTGACTAACCCATCCATGACCAATGGACATTTCTTTACCACTTCACTAAGTTTTCTCTTAGTTCCAGTGGCTAGTTGAACTAACCATGAATTTCTATGCTTTGATTTATTCAAAACGCACATATCAACAAGTCTAGGGGTGATATAGTTGTGAGTGTATCCAAATTCAATCAAAACAGAAACATTTTGCTGACAAATATCACCCTCAACTTCCACCACAATCAATTGATGATCTACATGGAGGTCCTCTAATGCTACACAAATTCTAGCGACTATCCTTGCAACTTCACCCATTGTTTCGTATTCTTGAATGTTATGAGGTTTCCTTACATACCCATTCTCAAGTGGATAATTACTGCATCAATGGGGTCCTCTACATCTCCAACATTGTAGTGGTTATCTAATCTCTTTTGGATTTCTTGACCTATCATCCATCACTTTGGTTGGCTTAGTCACAACTTGTGATGGCTTCATTTGTTGTTTTTCGAAGTGAGAAGGTTTGAAACCTTTCTTCCTTTCATTCATCTTCTTCACTTTCCTAAAGTGATCCCACCATATGGATGCTCTTCCAATCAAATTCAAGATGGATACCCTAGCTTTCATATTTCCTTAATAGTCATGGACTTGGAAATATTTGTTCATCCCAAAAAGCCAACCTTTAGCTTCTTGAAATTTATTTACCTCACCATCGAATGTAGGAGGCTTAACCTTCTTGAATTCATCACGTGATTTGTTTATGTAGCACCTCTTTTTCTTATTCCCATGAGAAGAATAACTTGAATCCCCAGTGGATCCTTCAAAGTCAGATGATCCACTAGAATTCCTTTTTCTTCTTCTAGAACCGCTGCTACTTTGTTATGGATTTATTGCCTAATTCTAAGAGTTCATCTGCCTTTGGATGTTTGTCAAAATTTGCACCATGGTTGCATTCAGCTAATTCTTCTCTTCCTGAGCTTTAACAAACCTGTCATTATCTTCCTTGTAACTTTGCATCTCCACCCTTAAGCTTCACATGGTGGCTGTAATATGTGGGCGAGTATCTTGAAATCTTCTCCCATTGGATGCAGTTTTAGCATTTCCAACTTAGAAGTTTTCCCTAATACCCTCTTCCTCGTGCTCATAGGAATCCTGCACACCATTCGTGCTATAGGATCTCACAGCTAAGCCAAAACCAACTTTCCAATGAACACTATGACTCTGCAAAATCTTATCAACAAACACCATTGTTAGATGCATGACAATTTCAGAACTCCAAAACCACTCATTCACTGTTCACTATAGGTATGAACGATCGAGATTGTGGCATCATCTAGATCTACGGTCAAGGTTAATTTCACAAATAAACGAAGGAGAAGGATAAACATGGCACTGAGTTATGAAACTGGAAACTAATGGACATGAAGGAGATTTAAGATCACTGGATGAGGTTGATCCTTAAGCAAATCAAGGGTTGAGAACGGTTTTACTGGGTGAACCAGAGTGGAAACAGAAAGTTTTTTTGTGCCCAAAATTCTCATGAAATCCACTTTAGTTATTTGAGGTCCTTCATTGATCTAGATCCAATGGTCGATATTTCATTTCGTTAATGAAATAGAAATTGCGTTACTAGTATTTGCTGGGTGTGAAATATTTATACAATCAAGTTCATCATCGATTTGATGGATGCTTATTTATAGAGCGATTCCTAGTACATTTGGTCGAGTTATCTAGGTTTAGAAGAACAACTAAAATAGTACTCTCTCTTGCTGCAGTTTTTCTTTCTGTAGCTATTTAAATTGGCCCATCTAGGTCAAATGTTGTAACCATTGGCTCTATTAACTATTCAACTTGGCCCATTTAGGGCCTAGTGCTACAACCAGCAGCTCTGATACAAATCCATGACATCCCCATACCCCATAATGCAGATAATGGAATTTTTTTCTTCAAGAAACAACCATAAGAGTCATTCCTCCCTTGGAAGATGATTTTTGCGATCGAAAACACCTTTTCCACACTGAATCTGTCATTTTCGTACTCCCCTTTCTACCTTTCTACCATGGAATCGGGAATTAGAAGCATAGCATGCGATGCAGTAATCCAAACCACATTTCTCGTTCTTCCTTTTTCACTTCCTCCTTCCGTCTTTGGAACTCAGAAGTGGGAAAAATAATGTTTGATGGATTCCTTCAACCCAATTCCACCTTCCATATTCCGCCCTTACCCCTTCCACCTTTGGAACTTAGAAGTCGAAAAAAAAATTGATCAAATCGTTCAGCCATATTCCACCTTCCGCCTTCTTCCCTTCCTCCTTCATCCCTTCTGCCTTCATCCATTCCATCTTTCTCCTTTAGAACTCAGAATTCAGAAAGACAACTTTCAACAGATCCATTAATCGACCTTTTGACTCCCTCCTTCCTCCCTTCCTCCTTTTGTCTTTGAAACTCGGAGGTCGGAAGATCAAATTTCGACAAAATCCTCTATTCATGGTTTTTCCTTCCACGTTCCTCTTTTCTTCCCTCTACTATAGAACTCAGGGATTGGAAATCCATCAAATGGTGAAAACGTTTATCCTCAATTCCTCCTTCTACATTATGCATTTCCTCCCTCCAGTGTGGAACTTGGAGAAGGAGAAACCAACTATTCAATGGAATCATTAAACAAATTTCTGCCTTCTGAACTCCACTGCAGACCTTAGAAATAAGAAAGACCACTTTTTACCTTAACCGTTTTCTGTACACCCGAATTCCACTTTCCAACCTAAGGCTTCGAAAATCAGAAATTCAGCGTTCCTTCAAAAGGTTTTTTGCACTTTTTTGCTTCTTTCCTTCGCCTCCTATAGGCGGATCTCACGGTGTAGAAAACTCACATTCTTCCTTGTGTCAACTTCTCTTTCCATTTTCCACCTTTCTCCTTCCCCAGGTGGATTCCAAGGGGTGAAAATGCTAAGTTAGAGGAATTCATACTCTGTAATAGGTTTCTAGCCTCTGTGAACTTAGGAAAAATGCATTAAATCATACAAGGAATAAACAATGCAAATGAGAGAACATTCATAAACAATAAACTCTACTAAAACATCACAAGAACTCATCATATTCATTCATTCGTAAGCATTCAACATCTTCATTTCCTTCAGAAGCAAATACATTGCATAAATAACATAACATAAAATACTTATCTCGATGATGGAGTTGTCACACAACTAGCTATGTCGCTACAATGTTCCACCCAAGAATAGTCCAGTGTGTTTATTAATCTATCAACATCACTGCTACTCGTGATCTAGGCCTGATTTCCATAAGGAACTTGGTAACAACAGCCTCACACATAGCCAAAACATATCAAAATTCATCCAAGCAAAACACAGTTGGGTTCATCAAGCCACCAAAGCAGTGGAAAGGTAGAATTGATAAGATAGTGAGCTCATCCATAGAGCTATGGATGCCTACACAATATCTATCTTGGCCTCCACAATACCTACACCACCCAATAGAAGGAAGTATTCCCTTCACTGCTAAAGAGTTCCCTCGGGCGATACCTCCCCTTCTAGTTCTCTCGAGGGTGTGCAGAAAGTATTTTCCAGCCCCTCTTGATCCGTCTATGAGGTTCCTCTATTCACTTGGTTTATCATATAATTATTGACCTATTACACTCCTAAGTATTTCATAGCAAAACAGGGATGCACATCACAACAAAAAACAAGGAAACTCAACAACACAGACTTCACTCTGTAACACAAATCCAATGGGATTTACTTGCATACCACAATGTCACTCAGACAAGCACAACGGAAAAAAATTTCACGACTTAGGATAGTCAAACCACCACACTGCGTGCCTCCAGAGAAACCATGAGAGAATGAATTATTGAATATGCTAGAATAATCCCTTCCCCTAAATGCTGAGGGACAACAAAAATTTCCCCCCAAATGATGAAAGATATACTAGCATGCATCACATGCTTACTTGTGTTAGAAGCAAGATCACGGCTTCCCATACTACGGAATTGCAGGCTTTCTTGGACACACAATCATACTGTCATTCCTTGCTCTTCCCAAGGCATTAACTTCCTCAACCAACTTCTCGAAGAAATGAATGATTGATGACACAGGACAAAAAGGTAGCTGAGGGTTCATGGTTTATCCATTGACATCTGGTCTCACTGTATTGGATTAGGATTTTGACTAACTCCCCTCCCTATTCCTTGTGAAATCATGCCCCCGTCTCTTTCACGTTGTAGTCCTATAGCTAGATGTGGTATTTTATTCATTACATATTTACATGATATATCAAAATATATACTATGGTTTACTTAGCACTATCATCATAGGTATGAACATTTATCACCTATACACAAAATAACAAATCAATGGCAAGGCCTTGGCCCTTAGTTCCTTGTAATGATTTTCAATACCATGGTGTCAAAACCGAGGAATTACATTCCCTTCCAATGGGGTTTCATTCTCTTCAGGATTCAATAATCCAGTCCTCCTTGGAGATTAATGATATATTTGGTTTTTTTTTCCTTTTTAAGAAAGAAATGATGGTGAGTGGAAGGGGGGCATGAGAGCCCAACACTCCAACCCATGACCACATAATGGAGCTAGAACTCGCCCTCTTCGATCGTCAAATGGTACCTCTGTAATGGTTTGGATAACATGGGAATTTCTTTTGTTATTTTAAGTAAATTTCAGATCTGGATCCTAGTCGCATGATCCATTTGGGTGTTTAGAACTGTAGAGTGGATGGGAGCAGGATATTACCTGAAACATTAAATCCATTACTGCAATTCAATTTCGCATTAGAGTGATCCAGATATGAATATTTGTTTGAGTTCGATTTGATCTGAATATATATTATATACATGTGTTAGATCTCGGACAATGTCTACAGTTTTTTTTAGTGCAATTTCATTTGAATATTTGTTTGAGTGTGATTTTATCTGAATGAATCTTGTATACCTTCACTAGATCTGGGACGATGTCTACATTTTTTTTAGTGCGATTTGATATTAATATTTTTTTGAGTGTGATTTGATTTGAATATTATTTTGAGTGTGATTTGATCTGAATGTATCTTGTATACCTGCGTTATATCTGGACAATGTCTACGGTTTTATTTTTTAGTGTGATTTGATCTTAATGTATCTTCTATACCTGCGTTAGATTTGGGACAATGTATAGAGTTTGATTTTTGAGTGTCATTTGATCTGAATTAATCTTGAATGCCAGTGTTAGATCTAGAACAATGTACACCGTTTTATTTTGAATAAGATTTGAATATGGTGTGTTTCTTGTACACCTTCATTTTGGATTTGACAGTGTTTTTTGGATCTGAGCCATGGTCTGCATTTTTTTTATTCAATGTTTAGGTGTTACTAATACTTGTAGGTGTTTCAATATAAATAAATTCATTGTTCAATGATTTCGTAACTCAATACATGTTCAATATGCCAAGTAGATCTAGAAAACGATCGTGGGTATGTACTGTTCATTTTTTCTGACATGATTATATGTGTACCTAATATAGAAGACTTTGTGTTTTTATCGAAAATCAGTGTCTATAATTTATATCTGGAAATATCATTACTTGGATTATTCCTACGAGTGTTATAAGGATCTTTTTTGTATCATATTCATGGTTTGCGATTTTAGGATTTAAAAGACATATGAGGTACTCAAAACTCATGGTCCATGATATTAAATTGTGAAATATCATTATTCGCATGTTAGATACTTATCTCCAATTTTTAGATCTTGAAGTGTATTTCCATCCAGGAATTACCCGTGAATTGCCTAAGTTTTTGGGATTGTACCCTGTATATCTGAATTTTCTAAGTGCACGTATCATTACTCTAAAATTCTTCAAGAAAGAAAAGTTTTCACTTGATATTAAAACATTGTTTAAAAAATAATCCATGCCTTCTTAAACCTAGGTTGGGATGTGAATGTAATCACCAAGTCACCTTACGAACCATGAGGATATTTTTATATTAATCTTTCCTTAGTGGATTTGTTGCCCAAGTGGAGGGTGGCTCTAGGAGGAATAACATACGACCCATGGAGCCAATGCTTGGGAGGAAAGTCGAGGTCAAATTTTTAGACGGTTAAGTGTTTTATATTTGAAAAATAGCCCTTAAATGATTAGTTTGGCTAAGTAAATATTGTATTATTTTAAACTCACTATGTTCTGCATTAAGTAGCTTATGATGGTAAATGTTTTATTGTTCTCTTGATTACTTAAGGACTGACTCGATTGTTGATAAGTTGTGAATGCAAGGAATGGGATCCAATCAATAGAATGAACTACACAAATTACTTGAAAACAATATGATGGAATCATTTTACATATTTACATATTTTATAAGATAGGTTTCTTTTATGACCAAAAGAAATAAAGTTGTCTAACCTTATTGTTTTCTCTAAACAACCAACCAAGAGAGCGTGTCACCATTCTTTCCTAGTAGATCGAGAACATTATAAGGTTACTTTTTATGGAGAATGCTAACTCTGGCTAAATAAAATTTTATTATGTTAATGTGCTTAGGACGGATTATTATGTTCCACTGACCATCATGCGACTAATATATTTCATTCATCCTATCTATGAATACAATATTATGTGTTAGGAGGTAGCTATTTAAGAGGAATATTAAATGCATCTATGTGTTTTGAGTTTGATTGAAGGTTGGATTATTGTATTAAGGACATATACATGAAAAAATCATGATTGGGAATTTGTCAGAATAAGGGTGTGAGCATTGAGTAAATTATGCATGATAAGATAAACTGTACACTTTTGTACATACATTATATTGTTAAGAGAAATTGAATGTAATTGTAAACTTCTTCAAATGTTAATAGGACTACAATTTTGTAATATAAATCATCTAGAGAAATAATTATATTGTGTACCCCACAAGAATATATTGATGGTAATGTAGGTATGCCACAATATTGGTGGAGTTTGATCTGTTGATGAGAATTTCAGAATCTGTAAATTTCAAATGGGGCAATATTTCATTTGAGCAACGATTGGATTACATGGGTTTATATTTTCGATGCCTGACCTATTGAGATAGAGGGAACTTAAAGAGATATTTCAGTCTATTAATGATGAGGTTTGATCACGATCATATTCACGAGGTAAACATATATTATCTCAATCTGTCTATTGATCCAGTTTTGAGTCTAAAGTCGAATGATGAAGATTGTATTTCTGAATGTATGTCTCTTTGCAAGTCCCGTGTTCCGTATGGATACCTTTCTTCTAAATAATTATTCTACATAAAGTCAGTTGAAATGGATTACTCTCATAGAATTGGTTCTTTTTCAGTTATTTAGTCTCGAGGGAAACACTAGAAGGCGATCCTACCTGAAACATAAAATATAATGGCTTCGATATTTATGACACTAGGAATGGAGAGTCATTTTGTGTAGAATATTTTGAAAATATGTGTTACCCATCTAGTGAACAATCATTAATAAGTTAGGATCCCCCTATTTTTCTCCTCGTTTTTATTCTTTATATAGAGGATCCACATAATTTATTCATTTTGAAGGGTCTACGTGTTGATGGAAAGCTGAGGATTGTTCATTATTAGGAGAAAAACCAATTGCTCCTCTTACCATTTTTCTAATAGTCCTATTGAGTCTTCAGATAGGAATCCTATTAGTTCTATTAGATGCTAAAATGTGACTATTAGAAAGAAAAATATGAAGAAGGTAACAAGAGTTAAGAATTTGTAAGAACAAGATAGAGAACTCCTACAGGAAGCGAGATACATTCTGATTTCTATTAGAATATGTTTAGCAGAGGAGGGTGTTATATTATCCATTGAAAAGGATGGGGCAGTTACAACGTAGAAGCCCATTTTAAAGGTGTTATATTTATTTGCTTATTTGCAAAAGTTAGGGGATTAGGGAGTGGTCACAAATTTCGATCCCTCAAAAGACTAATAGAAATTAACACAACATACATCTTTTTCTTTCAAGAATAAATTAATTTGGGTTCAAAGGCTTGTTAGATAATTCTAAGAATTTTAAAAGATTGGGAATTATGTGTAGTAGATGTATATGGTTTGTCTAGCGAATTAGTGTGGGCTTGGAATACGAGAATTTCGAATTTTAAGCCTTTTAAAACTTGTGTTGGGATGTTGTTGGAAGGTAAAGTGCAGTGGTTTAAGAATAATTTGCATTTTTCTAAATATTTATTCTCTATATAAGGATCGGAGGAATTTTTTGGATAAGGTTGATGATAGTGGTCTTTTAAGTTTTAAAAACCTAGTAATTGTTGGGGGCTTGAATTTTACCTTATAATAATATGAGAATTGGGGCATGGCTTCTTCTTTGGATCCTTTGTCTAATTATTTCTTGCATCTTTTAAAAAAAAAATCCTTTAGTATATATTGTGCTTGCAAAACTTTTTCCTACCTGGAAAAGCAGTAAGAAGGATAATGAAGGAGTGGGAAAAAGACTTTACAATTTTTTTCATGAAGGAATCCTTAGTGGATTATTGTTCCATATTTAGGTATTGGGTAACTCACGCCAATTTATCATATCATTTTACAATAGCTCTTTAATTTGAAGAAGAAACTTTACACTAAAATACACCTTTTAAGTTTAATCATTCCTCCATAAAAAGTGAGGATTTTTGTTAGATGATTAGAGAATTCTTGCTAACAGTCTCTTGTCAAGATAACATGAATGTTATGGATCTCATAGTTTATATGTTAGAATAATCAACCCATATTTTACCCACTTAGACATTAATTCCATTATTTTTGTCTTATTTGACTAGTTCATGTGTCCCACCTTGTGCAAGTTGCTCTTTGCCTATCCATAGAGGTCAAAGTTTCCTTACTTGACTCATGTAATGCATGGGAGAGCTAAAGGAATCAATTCTACTTTATTCCTGGCCTCCTAGGTGCCCTTCTGCTTTTTCTGCTTTATTGCCTGCTTTTTTAGTGTTTTAAGGCAAAAGAAAAAGCTCGACTAGGTGAGGTTGACTTGTTTTTTGTCCTACACATACTCCTCTCTTTTCTCCATGAAAAACCATGTATGAGCTGCAATTCCACCACTCTTTAGCTTTCCTATGCCTTTTTTCCAATTCGTGAGCTCCATGACAAATTTGGGATGAGCTTTTTACACCTATGGGGGATTTGCTTACTTTTGGTAAGCCTGCTTTATGCTAGATTTGATTTTATACTCATGCAATCGAATCCTTGATGTATTCTATTTATTCAGCAGCCTATGTTATTACAGGGTTGGCTATTGTACACTTACATAATACAGTTTAGTGTTACAGCTCCATTTTCAGTCTCTTTTGTGAGTGATTTTGCATGATCAATTAATAATTGTTGTGAGTAAAATTAATCTATTGTTGGCCTTAATTTCCACATGGTATCAGAGCCATTGTAGGTTGTTTCTCTCCTTCAAAAATTGTTTTGCAGGTTCAACATCAAAGACTGGGAGCCTTCTACTGACAGCCGGGACATATTTTCTAGAGCTATGGATCAATCACAGAAAACTATCTTGACTCCCTTCAATTTATTTGAATGGAAAACAGAGATGGAGATACTGTTGATAGTGAAAGGCCTCTATAGGGTGACTATGGCAATAGAAGCAGAGCCCAGTACAGCTACAGAGAAGATAAAATGGCACAATAGGAGGGATGAGGCTTATGGCCTCCTGTGCTTGAGTATTTCCAGAGACCTCCTTTTCCATCTTGATGGATTGACATCACCGAATGAAGTAGGGGAGAAGCTTGCTGATATCTTTGTAAAGACGGATGAGATGAGGGGACATCAAATCGAAAATGAGCTGATTTCTCTGAGTCCAACAAGCTTTGAATCCCTGCAGCTATATTTCTCGAAGTTCAAAGCACTAGTTTTGTAGCTCAAACAGTGTGGTATTGAAAAGAAAGATGATCAGCTCGTACTGGCCATCCTCTCAAAGCTGGGCCCTGATTATTCATTGTTTGTTTCGACCTTCTATGCCACAAAACTGACAGCTCAAACCTGGAAGATGCCTAGCCTTGCATATTTCATGGAATATCTCACACAAGAACATGACAAGCTGGTGATGATGGGCACCATAAAACCATCCAAAGATCAAGCTTTGATTGCTGGAGATTCAAGGGTGGATTCAAAAAGCAAAAAGAAAGGTAAAAAGCCACCTGAGCAAAAGAGAGACAAGAAACAGTCTCCGGAGGATCAACAAGGTTCCAAGAAGAATAACCAGAAGAAGAAGAACAAAGGTGAAATGAACAAGTGCGCATACTGCAATAAGGGAAATCACACTGAAAGCTCTTGTATGAAAAAGCAGATAGACATGCTGACCAATATCTTGGAGAAGAATGGCATCTCCCTTCCAGAAAGCTCAAAGAAGAGAGAAGGAGGATCAAGTTCAGATGACAGAGAGAGAGTTCATGCTCTAGTTGCTGGCACATCAAGCTCACCCAGTTTTATCATTGATTCTGGCGCTTCAAGACATATGGTTTCGACTAAGGAGGCCTTCTCCTCACTGGATATGTCGAAAGGACCATCTATTGTACTGGGAGATGACTCCCTCACTCAAAGTAAAGGCAAAGGAAGGATAGATCTTGATCATGGTAAGTTCAGCAATGTGTTGTATGTGCCTGGTATCTCCTCCAACCTCCTGTCAGTGTACCAGATGACCCACAATAGGTCTCCTAAGAAGGTCATATTCTCCCCCGATGAAGTTGAGATCACAGAGATCTCAAGTGGTAGAGTCATTGCAAAAGGAGTTGCAAATCATGCTCAAAAGGTATACATGTTCTCACACTTCCTACCTTACTCAAACCCCTCTGCTCTTCTCATTCATGCTAATGAAGCCAGCAAGCTATGGCATGAAAGATTTTGCCACCTTAAATACAAATATCTTTCTGATCTTAGTGAAAAAGAGATGGTCATAGGGTTGCCCAAGATAAAATTTTCCAAAGGAGTCTGCCAAGGCTGTATCCTAGGAAAACACCCACAGCACAAATTTGAGAGAGCTAGTCATGAGAGAACCGCTGCACCCCTTGAGTTGATCCACAGTGATGTTGCTGGTCCATTCTTTCATGTGTCCATGAGTCAGGCCAAGTATGTATTAACTTTCATTGATGAATTTTCCAGGTATTGCTGGGTTCACTTCCTGAAACACAAGTATGAAGTATTTGGCCTATTCAAAGTCTTTAAGGCTTTGGTTGAAAACCAGTCTGGAAGGACACTCAAGGCCCTCAGATCTGACAATGGTGGTGAGTATGTCAAGTATGAGTTTATTAACTATTGTGCAGATGCAGGTACTCATATGCAACATTCTATCCCTTACACACCACAACAAAATTGTGTTGCTGAGAGGAAGAACAGATCACTGAAGGAGATGGCAACATGCATGATGGAGGACAAAACTTTGCCACCAAAGTACTAGGACGAAGCTATCAACTTTGTATCCTATATTCATAATAGGGTTCCTCACAAACAGCTTGATGGTATGAATCCCTTCGAATCATGGAGTGGGCACAAGCCAGATGTGACCCATTTCAGGATTTTTGGCTCAAAGGCATGGGCTAGAATCCCGACAGAGAAGAGGAAGGCTTTGCAGCCCCAAATCCAAGAGTGTCTTTTTGTTGGATACTCTGAATATTCAAAATGGTACAAGTTTATAAATTTGAGCACAAACAAAGCCTTTATTGAAAGGTGTGTTCAGTTTGAAGAAGAACCCATTGCAGAAGTGGAAGTTGGTGAAACCTCTTCACCACCTGAACCTCAAGAAGTAAGTAAAGAGTTTGTTGAACATGCTGATTCTGATTTGTCTAATGGAGATGAGTTTATTGCAGACCCTAACAGCCCCACAAGGCCAAAATGGGTAGCCAAGACACTACATGCAGCAGGTGAGCTAGCTGGGGATCCCAATGACCCAAGGAGGACTAGATCTCAATTTGAGAATGGTCTGTGCATGAAGGATCCTATGTTTGCTGAAAAATGATATTTGATGGTGGAGTCTGATCCTCAAACATATGAATAAGCAACAGGAGATCCAAGATGGAAAACAGCCATGAAAGAAGATTTCAGCTCACTCCAGAAGAGCAACACATGGGAGCTAGTGGATCTTCCCCCAGGGAGAAAACTAGTACAGTGTAAGTGGGTATATAAGACCAAATTTGATGTTGATGGTTCACCACTAAAGTACAAGGATAGATTGGTATCCAAGGGCTACTCACATGTTCATGGCATATATTACAATGAGACCTTTTCCCTAGTGGCAAAGATGGACTCCATCAGGCTAGCTCTAGCCATTGTAGCCTCAAGGAAATGGGAGGTACATCACATGGATTTAAAGTGTGCCTTCCTGAATGGAGATCTCATTGAGGAGATATATATCCAGTAGCCTCAAGGTTTTTCTACTAACCCTTCTCTTGTGTGCAGGTTGAGAAAGTCATTGTATGGGCTAAAGCAAGCCCCCAGGGCTTGGTATGCCAAGATTGATAGCTTCTTGCTATCACTAAATTTTGTTTGGTGCAAATCAGATCCAAATGTCTATTTGAATTTAGTTAATGGTTCATTAATGATCATTGTGTTATATGTTGATGACCTCCTCATTACTGGAAGCTCACAGGCTGAGATTGCTTCCTTAAAAGGAGCTATGAACCAAGCCTTCTCCATGACAGATTTGGGGCTCTTAAGTCAATTTTTGGGGCTTGAGATCTCTCAAACCAAATCTGGAATCAACATGCACCAGTCCAAATATGCCTTGGACTTGCTAAACAAATTCATAATGAAGGATTGCAAAGCAAGCAAAACTCCTTTCCTTTCAAGAGTGAAGCTGGAAGAAGCTGATTCTTCACCGATGGTAAACAATACACTGTATAGGCAATTGATTGGTTGTTTATTGTATATGACACATACTAGACCTGATATTTGTTATGCAGTAAGTGTGGCTTCTAGATTCATGGATCAGCCTCAAGAGATCCATTGGAAAGCAGCCAAAAGGATCCTTAACTTTGTTCAAGGAACAAGGACACATGGGATCTTCTATAAAGAAAAATATGATCTTGAGTTGATTGGATTTACTGACAATGATTGGGCAGGTGATAGCACAGACAGTAAGTCCACTTTAGGATATGTGTTCATGCTTGCAGAAGGGCCAATCAGCTGGTCAAGCAAGAAATAGAGTCCCATTGCACTCTCATCTACAGAAGCAGAGTACAGAGGAGTTGTTAATGCAGCAACTCAATGTTTATGGTTGCAGGGTTTACTTGGACAGTGTGGCTTCGAACCTGAGTACTCAACTACCATCTACTGTGATAACCAGAGTACCATTTGAATTTGCAAGGATCCAGTTCAGAAGCAGAGAACCAGACACATTGAGATCCATATGCACTACATCAGAGAACTTGTGCATGATGGGACCATTCACCTACTCTTCTGTTCATCTTGAGAACAAGTAGCTGATATCTTCACCAAATAATTTTGTGAGAAGACCTTCAGCAATCTCAAATCACTGCTAGGTATTGCTGATCATGCTGTGAAAGCATGAGTGAAGACAAGATTCTACAATTTTGTTTTACAGTCCATGTTTAAGGGAGGATTTTTCCAAGTTGGTTTTGCCTCTTTCCTTGTTTAAATGGATTTGCAGTATGTAAAGGGTGACTAAGAATTGTTGCTAGGCCCTATAATTTTCTGATATATTACTCATAATTCAGGCTTAATGGGGGGTGTTAGAATAATCAACCCATAGTTTACCCACTTAGACATTAATTCCATTATTTTTGTCTTATTTGCCTAGTTCATGTGTCCCACCTTGTGCAAGTTGCTATTTGCCTATCCATAGAGGTCAAACTTGCCTTATTTGACTCATGTAGCACATGGGAGAGCTAAAGGAATCAATTCTACTTTATTCCTGGCCTCCTAGGCACCCTTCTTCTTTTTCTGCTTTATTGCCTTCTTTTTCAGTGTTTTAAGGCAAAAGGAAAAGCTAGACTAGGTGAGGTTGACTTGTTTTTTGTCCTACACATCCTCCCCTCTTTTCTCCATGCAAAATCATGTATGAGCTGCCATTCCACCACTCTTTAGCTTGCCTATGCCTTTTTTCCAATTCGTGAGCTCCATGACAGATTTTGGATCAGCTTTTTACACCTATGGGGGATTTGCTTATTTTTGGTAAGCTTGCTTTATGCTAGATTTGATTTGATCCTCATGTAATAAAATATTTGATGTATTCTATTTATTCAACAGCCTATGTTATTACAGGCTTGGCTATTGTACACTTACATAATATAGTTTAGTGTTACAGCTCCATTTTCAGTCTCTTTTGTGAGTGATTTTGCATGATCAATTAATAATTGTTGTGAGTAAAATTAATCTATTGCTGGCCTTAATTTCCACATTATAAATTGAATCTCCTCAAAGAAAACATTGTGAAATGGTTGAAATGAAAATATATAGAAGAAAAAAATGCATTGCAACAAATAGAAGGTGAAATTACTGAGCTTATTATGGAAAAATTGACAGGTTCTTTCTCTGCAGAAGATAAAGTTAAAATTCTAGATCTTGCAAGTAAAACGGATGTTATTTTGAAGAAAGATGAAGAGATAATGTGACTAAAGAGAGATATATATCAAAGCTGGTGATAATAACACATTTTTTTCATAGATTTGAATCTTTTCGCAGGAATCAAAATAAATTTTTGGAAAAAAAAATTGTCGATAGGAATATGGTAACTTCTCAAGGAAATATTAAAAATGCTGTTAAAAAACATTTTAGAACACTTTTTAAAGGTCAAAGAAAGGATCTTATTAGTAATAAATTGAAGGTTCTCAAGAACACCCCTTCTTTTTTCTCTAGGGAAGGACTTAAGATTGGAAAATATAATTCATTGGATGAATTAAAGAAGGTTGTATCTTTCTTCATCATATACAAAATCCCTAGTCCAGATGGTTGGACTATTCATATTTTCATGGAATTTTTTGATATCATGGGAAAGGAGTTGCTAAAATTTGTGGAGTTATCCATGAAAGAATGTTTTATTATAGTGTCTATAAACTCTACTTTTATCACCCTTATTCTGAAAAAGGATAATCTTGATTCCTTTTCAGACTTCAAGCCTATTTCTCTTTGTAACCTGGTTTATAAGATGGTGACAAAATTGATAGCAGATAGAGTAAAACTAAAGGTATTAGAGTTAGTCTCAAAGGAGAAATTTGGCTTCTTATCTAACAAGAAGATTTTAGATGTTTTTGGGGTTACAGAGGAATGTTTACATATTGTCAAGAAAAAATATTAGCTCATTGTGATAAAAAGTGACCTGGGAAAGGCATACGATAACGTAAATTGGGATTTCTTAACATTGGTTATGTTTCATATTGGTTTTCTTTCTCTAGTAGTAAAGTGGATCATGGCTTGTGTATCAGCTACAAATTTTTTGGTTTTGATAAAGGGATCTCTTACTACTTTCTTCAGAGGTTCAATAGGTTTAAGGGAGGGTTTCCCTATGTCTCCTTTGTTATTCCTTCTAGTAATTAAAGGGATAAGTAGATCGGTAACTAAATCTTAGAAAGAAAGTCACTTTTGAGGTATAATTTTCTAAACAAATGTCAAAATATCTTTTTTTTAGACGATGTGGTTTACTTTTGGTTGGACAATTTGAATATTGGAAGGTTTTGTATGCTATATTGGAAAAAATTTGTAATGCAACAAGGTATGGAAGTCAATGCATAAAAATATTGCATTCACACACATAAAAGTTTAGACTGAGACTTTGTCACAACCCAAATTTTTTTTTTCAGTTTAAGTTTGGACAAATGGAGGAAGGATTTAGATCTTTGGGTCCTTTTTGGAAACAAATAATTATCGTGTGAAGAATTGGAATTTTTTGATAAGGAGGATTGAGAAAATAATTTCTAATTGGTCTTACACATTTCTCTCTATAGGTGGAATACTCACTTTAGTCAAGGAAATTCTGCTCAGTATTCCGGTTTTTTGGTATTCACTATTTATGCTTCAAAAATACACTATAAACATTATAAGAGAAAAAAATGTTGGAAAGGATGGGAAATTAAAGAAAGTTTCATCTGGACTCTTGGGAACAACTTGCTTTAGCAAAATACATGGGTGGCTAGGGAATAATAAACTTGATTGGTTTTGATACTTCTCTTTGTTTAAAAAGAATGCAGAGATATCATTTTTATAAAGGAATGTGGAGTAATGGTAATGGGAACTAAATATTTGAATAAGAGGACTCTCAATAGTTGATTTAGATTGACAAAAATTGATGTAAATGGTGCTTCAATTATATGTAATAGTTTCCATAAGGTATTTCACTCAATGAAAAAAAGGGAAATAATTCGGATATTGGAAATTAATTTTTTTTTTTCATTGGGGTGGATCCTTCCGTTGGATATAATGATATTTTTTATTTGCCCCAGGAAATTCTTGATCATTTAGTGATGGTCAATTTTAAAACTCTTGACCATATTAGGAGACCAAAATGGTCGGTTCTTAAGGGTGGATATTGGTTCAAAGCTAAAGATACGAGTCTTAAAGGTGAATGGGATTTGAAATGGGATAACTATATAGATGTCCTAAAGGAAACAAATGTTAGGAGGAATGCTGAAGAAGAAAAATTAGTTTGTCCTGTGAACAAAAAAACTTGGACTATCAAGTTGCTAAGTTGTATGACTCTATTGCAAAAAAATGGATTAAAGAGGATAACAAGTGGTTGTTTAAAAAATTGTGGAACTCGAATGTACCACAAAAAATGAAATGTATTTGGTGGTTATATCTAAAATACAGGCTCATAACTTTGGAAAATCTTATGAGCAGGGGTTGGTAGGGCCCAAGATATTGTTCTTTGTACAAAGAAGAGAGTAAAATTGTTTTACATATTTTTGTTAAATGCTTACTTCACAGAAAACTCTGGTTTTTATTTAAATATTTTCTTGGAATCAATTTTGAGTGGGGGTTTGAGGAACTGGAATATTTTTTTACCGATTGGTTCCATGAATCTGAGTCATGTCTAGTATTCTTCCAATATTAATTTCTTGGTCTATCTGGATTAAGAGGAACACGGTTGTTTTTCAAAGCTCTTTACCCAATGTAATGATCTGTAGTATTAACTGAATCAGTCTTCTTAAAGAATACATGGACTTACTCATTCAAAGAAGACTAAGAATCTATACTCTCCAGATGATTCTTCTTTCCGTGTTCAAGGTTTCTTTGATGGTGCTTCATCAAACTCTTGATATGAATGTGGTATGGTTCATAGCTTAAACAAGGAACATTATTTTACTTTAAGACTCAGTGGAAGAAAGGGAACCAACACTAAATAATAACTATAGATTTTATGGGGTATATTAAAATATGTTACACTTATTGGAATCTCATATATTTGTATCTTTGGGGACTAAAAACTGATATTCGAATTGATTAATCATAACTTCAATATACAGGTTTTGTTGCTTAAACAACAGAGCTAGAGAATCTAGCTTTTAAAAGCTTCTTCGTTCAGAACTCCTTTACACATGTTTCCATATCTTTCAATGTGATGGTTGATAGCATTTCTATAAAGGCTATTAATCTCAAGGCGAGTTCTATACTGTATCAAGAATATTTCGAGGCGCATTTTCTTAATGAAGGAGAGGTTGATTTGATAGATATGGAATATTTTTATAGAACATTTTTGAAGAAAAGTATTTATGTTATCTTTTAGTTTTGTTGAAAGCTATGGATTATATGTAATGGTTTGTTTAGTTTCATAAGTTAAAGGGATATCCATATTATATAGGAAGTATTCTGCATGAAGGATGAAGCAAGAAATCAAATATCTTGATATGTAAAAACATTTTCTTTGATTTAATAAAGAGAAGGAAAAATACATTTTTCTTTTGAAAAAAAACATCGCTTAACTAAAGCTTATTTAAATCTTAATCAAGATGTGTTTAAGCATAGCAAGATATTAGGACCATGAAATGAATCCCTATTATAGACTTTTTACACTTAGGTTAATCTTGTTGATTCACTCAAAAAAGACAAAAATGTGAGATAATATCTAAATTCCTTTAGACATAATAAAACAAATAGTATTTAATAAACAAAAAACAAAAAATGATGGCAAGAAGAACAAAAAAAAACAAAAAACAAAAAACAAATTGTTATCCTTTTATTTAACCACCCCCTAATCGAATCTTTTTAAATCTTAATGAATATGGATTTGAGGATAACAAGATAAGATGATCGTTAAATGATTCCCAATTGTACACTAGGGTTATCCTTGTTGATGTGCTCAAGAGTATCCAAAATCTTGTGTAATATATAAAACCATATTTGTGTGATTAATTTTTAAAAGAATAAATTTATTTTTTTCTTAATTAATTTTAATATTTTATTTTTATAAGTCTTATCTTTTTTAATTCAATTTATAAATTTTATAGCACGTCTTTGAAATTAACTTATGCTTCATGATAAATAACTGATGTCAATAACGCTAGCGATAACATGTATCCAAGATAGGCAATAACATGTATCCAAGATAGAGACAACTAGTAATTACGACTACATATGGAGAACAAAGAACATATAACTTATTTCTAACAGTTTACTTGTGTCTTAGCCATATTCACTAGCCACAAGTTAACTCATTATGCTAGTACAAAAATAAGTACAAAAATTATTAATGTAATTATGAAACCCCTGTTTAATAACCCATACTAAAATAATTAATAAAATTATTTTATGTAAATGTGTTGCAATGCTACTGTAAAAGTTCATAGGAATTAAGAAACAAAACATAGACATTCTTATCCACCTACAAAGAAGAGAATTGGAAATAAGACAGACCACGCCAAAGGCCATCATTCTTCTCTCCTTATCACATCGAATTGAAATTTTCTTTTTTTAACCTTGTTTTAATTTTATTTCTAAAATTTATGAAATCGCTTTCTTAATATATTGTCGGAATTCTGTCACATTTTCCCAAACCAAACACATGTTCTGGACTTTCACATACCTCATAAAAAAAAGCCATCTACCAAACACTTTTATCAGTGAAACTAGCTTGGGAAGAATTTGATGGGAAGTTTTTCGTTTTAAACCTCGCGAGACACTGAGCAAATAATTGAAAGGTTTTTTTTTCGTTTCCTCTAAAATCCCTCCATTTCTAGGTAACCTCAATACCCACTAAACAAGAAATTAAATCGTGTAACTTCATTCCACTAGTCTCCTAATTTGAATAGAATATCATTTAGATAAAATATAATGAACAAATAAACAAGCGACAACCACTTTTTTTTTTTAAAGTGGTTGATATTTATGTATAACAATCATAACTATAAATTTTAAAGTGGTTGATATATGTGGATCAAAAAATATGTATCAATTTTCAAAATATGAATCCAGACCGGCTGCTCACAACTTACAACTCTCAACCACTTGAGCTAGTCCAACAAGCTTATATGATATTTATATTATTATTATATATTATTATGTAACATTATTTTTATTTTAATATTAACACTAATGATTATGATTATTATTTAATAATAATATCTATTATTATTCATTAATATATATTACTTAGTAATAGATAGTACTTAATAAAATAGATAGATAAATATAAAACATTAAAACATTAAAATAAAATAATAAATAAATAAATATAAGTAAATATGATAAATAAAAGTAAATAAATGAAATAAATACATAAATATTGTTTTATTATTTTGGAATTGACTATGTTAATTATGGTCAACTATGGTCATCTTGTATTTGACGAAGTTGGTTAACCATTGTCGACATAGGTTGTAAAATTGTGGGTTGACATTAAACCATGGCTAACCATTAGGTTGGCATGGTTCACTTTGGTTAACCATGGTGGATGACATCTCATTGTTTACCATGGTTAACTTTTGCTAAGCATGCTTGACAATGGTTGTTATTGGTTTACCATGCTTGACTTGAATGAACCATTGTTAACATTGGTTAAACTATCGCTAAACTATGTTTCATCATATTTAACCATGGTTAAACTATGTTTTACCATATTAAACTATGGTCGACTATTGTTAGGGCATGGTTGACTTTAGTCCATTATTCTTGATTATGGTTAATTATGGTTCAATTTAGTGCATCATGGTAGATTACATGGTTGTATCATTGTTGAACGTGGTTGACGAGAGTTAACTATTATTGCATCATGGTTGAGTTTTAAAAGAGGTTGGTCGATTTCGACTTGAAGGCCTTGATGACTTTTAAGTAAGGTTGACTTCAATCCCTAGGTGACTTTTAAGCAAGTTCAAATTTGAAGCATGGTTTACTTCAATCCATAGTTATCTTTAAGCCATATATGAGTTTTAAGCAAGGTTAATATTGAACCATGGGTGGATTCAATCATAGATAATAATAGTTGATGGTTGACTTGAATGAAAGGTTGGATTCAAGGTTGATTTTAATCAAATATCGCCCTCAATCAAAGGTTGACTTCAATCAATGCTTCACTTCGATATAAGGTGGAATTCAATCCATTTTTTACTTCAATCCATTTTTTACTTCAATGCATTTAAGGTTGATTTCAATCAAAGGTTTACTTCAAGGTTTACTTGAATCCAAGTTTGGATTTTATCCAAGTTTGAATTCAATGCATGGATAACTTCAATCCATTGTTTAATTTTAATGAAGGTTCAACTCAACCAATGGTTGACGTCAATCCATGGTTTAGTTTAATCCTTTATTGGCTACAACATTGGATTGAAGGAAACCTTGCTTAAAATTAAACTACAGAGTGGAGTAACATTTATATTAAAGTCAACATTGCTTAAAAATAAACTATGGATTAAAGTGAACTATTTCTTGAATAAAACCTTATGTTGAAGTGAAATTTTTTTAGAGGTCAACTATGGATTCAGTTCAACCATGTATTGAAGCTGACCTTGAATTGAAGCCAACCTTGGATTGAATTCAACATTTCTTGAAAGTGGACTATGAATTGAAACAAATGTTGCTTAAAATCAAAATATGGATTGAAGTCAACCTTGGATTAATCTAAGCCTTACTTAAAAGTAATCTCTAGATTGAATTCAACTATAGATTGAAGGAAACATATTGTTAAAGTCAAAGTTGCTTAAAAATAAACTATGGATTTAAGTCAATTATGGATTGAAACCAATCATGGATTAAATCCAACCATGGATTGAACTCAACCACGGAAATAAGTCAAACATGGATTGAAGTCAACTATGAATTAAAGTCAATAATAAATTGAGGGAAACCTTTCACTAAGGTCACCCTTACCTAGAATTTAAATATCGATTGGATTCAACCATGGTATGAACCCAACCTTGGACAGAAACTAACCTTAGATTAAAGAAAACCTTACTTGAAATTCAACTATGGATTGAAATCAACTTTGTCAAAAAGTTAGGTTTATATTGAAGGAACCCTTAGATTGAAGTCAATCTTACCTAAAATTAAACTTCAACCAAAGGTTCACTTCAAGCCAGGGTTAAATTCATTCAAATGGTGACTTTTCTCCTTGGTTGACATTAATCCAAGTTGAGTACAACTCATGGTTTCCTTCAATCCATAGTTTTCTTCAATTCAAGGTTGACTTCAATATAAGGTCTTAGACTTTAGTCAATAGTTGAATTTTTAAAAAAGGTTTACTTCACTATAATAGTGATGTCAATCCATAGTTGAATTTTAAGCAAGGATGGCTTCAATGCATAGTAAAATTTTAAGTAAGGTTGGATTTAATCCATCATTGACTCCAAGCCTTAGTTAACTTCAATCCATGTTTTCTTTTAACCAAGGTTGATTTAAATCCAAGGTTAGTACTTGAGGGAGGTCGACTATTTAGAAATGTTGACTTCAATCCAAGGTTAGATTCAATTGAATGTTGACATCAATCCATGGTTAACATCATTGGAAGGTTTACTTCAATCCAAGTTTAGATTTAATCCATGGTTGAATTCAATAAAAGGTTTTAGAATTAAATTCGTAGTCAACTTTTTAAGAAAGGTTGACCTAAACCTATGGTTAACTTCAATACAAGGGTGACATCAATCCATATTTGAATTTTAAGCAAGGTTGAATTCAATCAATAGTTTAATTTTAAACAAGGTTTACTTCAATCCAAGATTCGATTCAATCGATCCTAGACTTCAACCATAGACTTTTAAGTGAAACTTAATTTTAAGAAATTTTGACTTCCATTGAAGGTTGAATTCAATGAAACATGGATACATAGTTCATTTTTAAGCATGGTTGACTTCAATACAAGGTTGGATTTAATCCATCGTTGAATTCAATCCATGATTGAATTTTATGTGATGTCAACTTTCAAGGAATCTTGAATTCATCAAATATTGACTTAAATAAAACATTTAGTTCAATCTGTGTTTGACTTCAATCCAAGGTTGAGTTCAAATTATGCTTTCCTTGAATCCATATAGTTTTCAATTCAAAGTTGAATTCAATACAAGGCTTTAGAATTCAATCCATAGATGAATTTTAAGTAAGCTTGATTTCAATTCAATTGTGCCTTCAATCAAAAGTTAACTTTTAAGCAAGGTTAACTACAATCCATAGTTAAATTTTAAGTAAGGTCGACTATAATTAAATGTTTGATTACATCCATTGTTGACTTCAATCCATACTTTGTTTTTAAGCAAGGATGACCTCAGTCAAAGGTCGAATTTACTCCATGGTTGAATTCTATCAACGATTGACTACAACCTTGGATTAAGGAAATGTTGCTTAAAATTCAACTATGGAGTGAAGTCACCCTTGGATTGAAGTCAAACATGGATTAAAGCCAACTCTACTTAAAAGGAAGCCATGGATTGAAGAAAATCATTTATAAAATTGAGTCATAGGTGGAAATAAACCTTCCTTGAAAATAACTTATGGATTGAATTCAAACATGCATTGAAGTAAACTTGGATAGAAGATAACCTCAGATTGAAGTCAACCTTGATTGAAAGTCAATTATGCCTTTAAACAAACCTTTATTAAAAGTTAAATATGGATTTAAGTCACCATTGGAATTAAGTTAACCATGGATTAATATTTTTGAAAATGTAACTTCGGAATATATTCTTCATTGTATTATTTGTATTGTTATTATTATATTATATTTTACTTTTATTGTACCTCATTTTGTGGGTGTTTTCGCTCTGATCAGGGATGTCATTAATGTAATTGGGCATATAAAAATCATGGTGAAACATCCGTTGTAAGTCGAGGGAATAGTCTCAAATATAACAATGTAAAGTTCATTTTTGGTCTCTCGCAAGAGAAGTAGACCCACTACGGCCTAGAGGTCGGCCTTATTGGACCACAAGGTCACCCAACTGAAGAATACAAATAGGGAGGCACCCTCCCTAATTTCAACACACAACAAGTGCAAGCAGGTTTTCTCCTAGAGTGAGAAAGATGACTTTTCTAGTGAAGAAGAAAAAGAACAAGAAGAACAAGAAGAAATATTCTATTTGGGTTTTCTATCTCGATCTAACGTTGTACTAAGTGATGAATCTATATATATGAAGTTGTTGGGTTTTATCCCTTGTGGTTTCCCAGGATAAAATATTTGTATCTTTATTTTTTGTTGTGATTATTTATCTTTCAGTGATCCTATTGGATTAGAATCAATATCTAATATATTTTAATTAAACTAAAAACTCTAACAATTAATGCCAACCTTACTTGAAACTCAACTATGGATTGAAGTCACCCTTCGATTGATGTAAAATGTGGATTAGATTCTACCTTACTAAAAAGAAAACTATGGATTGAGTTAAAGCACTGATTGATGTCAACCTTGTTTAAAATCCAACTATTTATTGAATTCAACCATGGATTGAAGTCAACCATGTACTGAAGTCAACCTTGGATTGAAGTCTTTTGAAAGTCGGTTATGGATTGAAGAAAATGTTTCTTAAAATTGAAATATGGATTGAATTCAACCTTTATTAACTAATTTATGGATTGAAATCAACCATGGATTGAGCACAACCTTTTGTTGAAGTTAATATTGCTTACAAGTCAGCTATCGATTGAAGTCTACTATGGGTTAAAGCCAAACATGGATTGAAATCAATCATGGATATTATTCGACCATGAATTGCATGAAACCTTTCGTTGAACTCAACATATCCTAAAAGTCATGTATTGATTGAATTCCACAATGGATTGAATTTAACCATGGTTTGAATCCATCCTTGGACAAAACGAAACCCTAAATTAAAGAAAACCTTACTTAATAGTTGATTATGGATTGAAGTCATTCTTTCCTAAGAGTGAACTTTATATTGAAGGGAACCTTGGATTGAATTCAACCATCCCGAAATCAAATTATATCCAAGTTTAAATTCAATTCAAGGTTGACTTCAAACAAACGTTGAAATCAATCCATGGTCGACAACAATCAAAGGTTTAATTCGACTTAGGGTTTCCTTCAATCCACAGTCGTCTTCAATATAAGGTGACTTCAATCCATAGTTATTTTTTTAACCAAGGTTGACATAAATAAAACTGTGGCTTTAATCGATAGTTGAATTTTAAGCAACGTTGACATCAATCCATAGTTGAGTTCAATCAAGAGCTAATTTTTAAGGAAGTTGATTTCAATCGAAGGTTGAATTTTATGTAAGGTTGACTTCAATTCATTGTTTAATTCAATCATGATTATAATTTTAAGTTGATTTCAATCCAACGTCGAATTTGATCCATATTTAACTTCAAACCAAATTCAACTTTTAAGCACTGTTGACTTGAATCCAAGCTTGGTTCAATCGAGCATTGACATCAACCCATGGTTGACTACAAATTAAGGTTGAATTCAATAAAGGTTAACTTCAATATATAGTTGAGTTCAATACATAGGTGGTGCGATTTGAGGTTGAGTTTAACACATGTTTGAAACTTCAATCCATAGCTGAACTTTTAAGCAAGGTTTACTTCAATCCATAGTGTAATTTTAAGCCAGTTTTCCTTTAATCCATAGTTTACTTTTAAGCAAGGTTGACTTCATTTCGAGGTTGGATTCAATCCATGGTTGAATTCAATTCACAATTGAATTTTAAGCAAGGTAATGCTTTAAGTAATTTTGAATTCCATCATTGGATAAAAGACGACACTTGATTGAATTCATTTTTTCTTGAAATTCAACTATGGATTAAGGAAAAACTTACTTAAAGGTCAAACATGGATTGACTTCACTCATGGATTGAAGTCACCCATGGATTGAATTCAACTATGAAGTGAAGTGAACATTGCTTAAAAGTCATCTCTTCATTGAAGTCAACCATTAATTAAGGGAAACCTTTTGTTTAATTCAACTTTATTTAAAATTCAACTATTGATTGAAGTCAACTATGGATTGAAGGAAACTATGGATTAAAGTCAATAATGGATTAAGGTCAAATATAGATTGAAGTCAATAATGGATTGAAGGAAACCTTTCATTGAATTCAACCTTGCCTAAAAGTCAATTGTGAATTGAAGTCAACTATGGATTGTAGTCAACCTCACAATGAATCTAAACTTTGATTGAACCCAACCTTGCTTAAAATTCAACTATGTCCATGGATGTCTAGGTTCATCTATGGTTGAGTATGTTTGACAATGATACTCTATGGTGGAATTTAGGTCACTCTGGTTTTCCATGGTTGGAAGATGCATGCGTAAAGTGTATAATGTTTACCTTTCTATGTTTAACCATGGTTGAATGTGGTTGACTTATACACTTGAATATGGCTAACTTTTGATGTAGTGGAATATGGCTGTTGTTGTTAACCATGGGTGAAGATAGTTGACTTGTGATGGTTGTCTTTTGATGCTTCACTTTGGATGGTTGAATTGTGATGTTGTTAACTATGGTTGAGGTTGTTAACCTTTAATGGTTTATGTTAAATATTTTTTAATTTAACCATGTGATATTATGGACTTTACATAAGGGTGATTCCATGAAGATGGGTAACACTTTTTGGCCAAATTTGGCGATGAAAACCTGATTTTTTACTCATGTGCTAGATAGAATCCCTCAAAACGCATATATGCCATGTGAATTTTGACTTGCAGTAAGAAAACAAATTGTAGAATATTATGTTGGCTTCATAGTGATATTTTTTTAAAAATATTCCGATGTCATTTAATGTCTTAATTTTTGCATTTAATGAACTGTGTGACCTTAAAAATTTGAAGAAGCTAATAAGTGGCTCGTGTCCACGTAGAGTAATTTAATCTTGCATTAATAATTCTAAAAAAATAAATATATGAGCATGATCTACATAAAATGAAGTGTGATGTGCATATTTTTTTGTTAATTTCTTTTGCATTATACAATTATTTATTATTTTTCGAAAGTGACCGCATTCGATTTCAGCATCGTTTTAAACACATATTTGTCCACGTAAAGGAATTTTTTCTATTTTT
>LPNX010387147.1:15959-60381 GCA_001517045.1 Pseudotsuga menziesii
CATAATATCAGTTTCGGATCTGGTCACAAATGCATATTTGAGTTCTGCCTTTCTCTTTCTGCTGCGCTCCTTAAGATTTCTGTTCAAAACATGTCACTTTACCATTCACAAGACTAGAGGCCAGGCCTTTTCTCATAACATATGTAAACAAGTCGATCATATATAAAAAGAGAAGAGATTCTTAACTGAAATTTTGCAATCCTGTTACATGTTTAATATATCTTAGACTTTAATATCAATACTTATATTTATAAGTGTTTATATTTTAGAATATGGGATAGAGTAGCCAAAATGTTTTTCCTGGATTGTAAAAGTATGAGTCAAGTATACTGTCTGGATTGATTTTATGTGTCTCTTTCATATATATATATTAACAGAAGAGGTAGGTGATAACAGGTGGCTGAAATATAGACAACTGGTGATTACAACTATTTATAATAAACAAGTAACAAACAGATAACTTGTTCAACCCACTTAATTTGTAACCTTTCTATAACTTGTTCATAACACTTAAGTGTGACCTATCCATACTCACTAGTAGCAAAGCTGCAAGTTACTTAACTTGTGACCTAAATTACTTAACTTGTGACCTATCATGATCTATGTTAGTTATATAAAAGCTAAATAAAAGTTTTGCTCTAAAAACCTTCAAAACAAACAAAAACTTACATGGTCTCAAAAGGCTTCTGGGTTTGGATTACAGTAGAATTGTGATCCAAATGAATCCCCTGGATGCATGGTGCACTGCTGGGAAAAGCTCGCGCATAATCACGTTGGACACTTGGTCCAGACGTGCCAGTTTTAAAATTGAATGACTGATCACCCGCATCCTCCTCCAAAACATTAAGAAAGTCTGAAATTTCAAATGCTTCGGCGCCTTTCATGTGCTGTGAACAGTTTGCCTCCTGCAGCGGCTGGGTTTCTTCTTTGCTAAAACCCTTAATGGCGTCTTGGAAATGGCCAATTCTCTGATCAAAATTAGCCATGGCAAATACCTCAGCTTTCTCCCTGAAACACGCAAAATATTTTGAAGAGGTTTGGAAGGCTGGGACACGGCGTACTACACATGCTGCAGCGTCCGTGAAGACCTATTCTCTTGATAAAGAATAAGATAATGCAACTCTGCTTGACTTTCAAGGATAAGATAATGCAACTCTGCTTGACAAGTCCGGACTTGGCTTGGCGTTTCTGTGCGATTTCTTCGTGGAAGGTGAAGCGTGGTTTCCTCGTATGTAATGATCTGATTGCGTAATTCAAATTTCCCGATTATATTTTAAAACAACTGATAATTTTTAAAGATAGACATGGGCCCAAAAGTCTCTTCAAATCACTTTGCACGGGTACAGCACATTGGGACAAAGTTCATGTCGATTTCATAGCGAGTTGTCTTTTTTTACCTATGTTTTCGGCTGCTTTTTGTTAGTGTTTTTTGTCATGAATCTTCCAGGAAATTTCAAAACTTTTAAAATATCTTACAAAGTGTGAAATGTTAGGGTTTTCTTATCATCTTATTTCATTTCTGAGTTTAAAATAATTCAACAAATAACAAAAATCACAAATTTTATAGATTAAATTCAAGGGATTTTAACAAAAAAATCAGTTTGAAAAATCAAAAAGTCCCCTCGTTAGACAGCTCCATTTCATAGTGCTAAATTGAACTGAAGATTCCTATGGGGCCTATCTAAGTCCATGTCTTGCATACTTCTTCTTGTTTGTTTGAATTTTCTGTGCAAATTTCCAGCTCGCCAAATATTAAATTGGCACACAGAGCTATTTGGGAAGAAGAAATTTTGATGCTTATAGGCAAAAATTAATCAGCCTGCCACGATGCAATATGGTTGCAGCAAGCCAGCAATGAATCTGCATTAGCAATCATTATTTTTGCAGATTGATTAATGATCGTCATAAGTAAGCACTAATCTATAAATATTAATCCGTAAAAATAGAGGATTAATAGTCATATATATGGTCGTAAGTACTAATCCGTAAATATAGAGGATTAATAGTTATATATATATATATGGTCGTAAGTACAAATCCGTAAAAAATAGAGGATTAATAGTCTAATACATATATATATGGTCGTACGTGGAAAAGTTCAACATTTATACGTTCGTATATACTCCAGGTGTGGACGACAAAACTCAGAATAGGACGTTCACACGAAGGGAACAAGTTAAATTGGCAAACATCAACCTTAGTTCAAGTAGCCAGTTGCATATGAATTATGATAAGAGAATAAGTTAAATTCGGCAAACATTGACCTCTGTTGAAATATCTAGTTTTTATGGGCAAACATCAACCTTGGTTGAATTATCTAGTTTTTATGGGATGAATCTTTTGTTTTAGTTTTTATTGGATAATTTTTTTTGTTAGTAGTAGTGAAGCTAAATATTTTGGTTATTTAGTCATTAGTTATGAGTTATTTGTGTATCACTTAATAGTAGTATAGTGTACCCTAAATTTTCAAATAAAAACACATATGCAAGTAACTAGTTTTCATTGTTCACATTACATTTTTAATTACGAAATAGATTCAACACCATACAATTTTAATAATAAATATTTACTTGTTATAATATTTACATTAAGAAGTGTTTATATTTGGGTGCATGCAAGCTAATGAAGGTCTTTTGACACACTTACACAATGAATCGTCATGAGTGAAAAAATGAAATGTAGGAAATTGAATGACTTTTCCAAATATACACTTACACAATGAATTCCAACTCACAAGAATTCATTGCTGGCTGGTTTTCTTATAAGGCCCATTTTAGACCCCAAATTTCCTCTGCTGTGCTTCCCCATCATCATAAAACTCATATAAATGTCCTCATACAAATATGATATAAAACTACCTCAATATTGAAGCCAAATCCATGAAAACTAGTTATTCAAGAGCGTGGGGAATGAGATCCTTTCATGCATGTATTTATGATATTTTGACTTACAGAGTTTATGGGCATGATATTACAGATCCATAAATTAGATACCAATCTTGGGCATCGAATATCCTCAACAAAGTGCAAGCACCACTCCAACAAGTGCGCCATCAACATGAGAGTATCGGGGAATGGAGAAGAAGGAATGAGAGAATAGGGATATAGATGATAATTCAACTGTATGGATATTCAACCTACAACTAAAAATCCTTCATTAGGCTCCAATGACAGGTATGAATGGCCTCTCCATCAACCAACTTGGAAATGAATCCAACTCCCTCGAAATTGGTTCACAAGCAAGGAGAGTGAACACTCACAGTGCAATGGACAAACAAAAGCTCTTCAAATTTCCAAAGGACAATTAAAAATTTATCAAAATATCCTATCCTTCCTCATGACATCCTTTTATTAACTACATGAGGCCTCTTAAGGTAGAATTTCCCTCCACGGGCTTCCTCCAATTCATCTTAGTGGATTAGTAATTCATATGACACTTGTCTTCCTCTTCATGCTCCAATTCTTTACCCAATTCGAATGGTTGCCAATAACTCCCAAATTCGACTTCTTGGTGGCTATTTTTAGCCCTGTCATGTCATATTTGTCATATGTCAGCAATCGGGTCTAAATTTGTCATACTTGTCATAGAATCTTCCATCATTTGTTGTCATAGAGTGCATGCAATATCCTTCCAAGTGGCACACATTTTCTTCTAGTCTCTTCCTCTTCCATGGGAGTTACTCTCCTTTACTAATTCAAATTACTTGGATCATTATATCATATTTGACACCACATAACCATCCAATACGTTACATTACCCATGTGTTCGAATTTGGATGAAGATCATGCCAAGTGTGCATGAAATCTAGTCACCCAAAGGCTCCACAAGTTTATATAAGTGTCTCCATGAATCCATGACACCTTATTTTCTTAGCATTTATCATTTATGTGACCCATTTAAATGTGAATATGATAAACTAAAGTCTTTTTGGGTCCCATATCCCCTTATTAAAAAATGTATGGCTCCATCTCAACCTAGGGAACTAGTAGGTTGGTGAAACATTATTTGCAAGTAGTCTTATTTGGAAATTATTTAACTGGGGACATGATAGTCCTCCCCACTCAAGATTTATTGTCCTCAAGAAATGGCAAGTTTGGATGATGCAAATTTTTTTGATATGCCCAAGTGGCATTCTCATTTGGTACTCCTTCCTTTGCACCAAGTACTCTCTTATGGTTATGCTCATTAATTTTATTTACCTACAATTTGAGTAGTGGCACTCATGTGCTGCAATTTTGTGTTCCCAAAAGTAAAGAGATGTGGATTGTGCATATTTATATATCTTGTAACATCACCACTAACACCAAAAGGATTAATCAAATCCATAAAAATAAAATTTGCACAAACAATCTTTACCGCTATATTCTCGAAACCTTTTCAGAACTTTCACCCCTTTTTGCTTTTGTATAACTCTTTGAATTTTGTACTGAGTTACAAAATTGTGAGTTTCTTAAGAGTCTGAGAAAATTTCAGAGAGGAACCACCATGCTTGCTGCTGCATGACTTTGATTAAAATCATTTTATCAAGTGGTGACTAAATCTCCAATGCTGCTTGTTGCCCCCAAAATTGAAACCAATGAGATCAAAACTGATCCCAGGGTCCCATATGATCCTGGTACATGCATGGTGTGAAATATTTATGATGAAATGCCATGAACACCAAGCATGTGAAAATTGAATCCATCTCTCAAAAGGTTTCCCACATAGGAAACTGGAACATTGCTATGCAAAGATGAACTCAAACAATTGAAGGTTGGTTTGCTTTCTCAAACCAACAATCGAACTCCTACTCCAAGTGAGATGAAACCAAGCAATACAAGGATCCAACTTGTATTGCACACTTCCAAACATTATGAGAAAAAAATATAGATTATGAAAGCACATGACAACATGATACAAATGTACATCAATAAGGTACCTCATCACATAATCATGAAAGTGCTTGTACATCCAAGTGAGTAGATCATCATGTGTCCCATACACACAAGCATTAGGTATTATATGAAATATGCTCCAAGTAAACTATTTTGAGAATGGTTTAATTTTATAAGACAAACTTATATAATTTAATTTTTATTAGTTTAAAAAAAAATATTGTACATTTTAATTAAAAAGATATGGAAGCATATAATTAAGAAATATTTTTTTTTTACACTTTGGTGAAAGGATAATGAAACAATATAATAAGGAAATATTTATGTTTAAATATTTTTTTCTAATACCAAACTAACTTACTATAATGTTAATTCTAATAGAGTTGAGGAAAACAAAAAAATGTTACCATGTTGTGTGTAATTATTATATATCAAATTTTAAGTATTTATAAATGTGGTCATGATGTAAATATTTAATGTTAAGTGTTGCTAAATTACAAATTAAATGTTCCAACAATCCAATGTACAGTTTTGAAAAAGTCTTTGCATTCTAGGTTGAATAGCACTCGTAACAACACACTAAAAGGCAAATAAAGTACTTCCTTAATTACTGGTTATTGGTTATGTTTGTACAAAAAGAATATTATGATAACAGCACTCTTATAATAAGAGGTTAATTTTTTTTTATGTATAACTTTGATAATAAAAATATGTGTTTCTTTTCTTTAGCAATAAGCAGATGAAATATAGTTATATGTGTTTAAGTGAATACTAGTAAAAAAATATTAAAAGCTGAAAAAGATATCTCTCAGTGGCTGCATACCTTTTATTTCGGAATCCAAAGCGTGTTTACATGAAAAATTTTCATAATGACTGCCATGGTATAAACTACTGTGTACCTGTCAAAGCTGTCATGAACATATATAGACTCATAACCTAAATTGTCACCGGTTGTATGACAGATGGAGACTATAATTCCAACCCGTACAGCATCAATTAAATTGGTAATAGTCTCTAAAATACTATGAGTGGCACCATGTGACCATGGAACCCAGAAATAAAACTCAATTTTCTCTGTATTAGACTACAGCCCCATTACCCATTTTATTGATATTGTTGAAAGGACTGAAACATAGTTACAGACTGCGGAAAAAACCTCCATTGCCAAGCTGGTAGTTTGGTGTGGAAGCTGAAGCTGCCTGATGCATTTCAGGCCTTCCAATATAATAGATTACAGTTGGGCTTTCGTGATTATGGTTGCCCAGGTAAGTAGTTATAACTATTCCCTTATCGTGGGCGTCACGTTCCACTGTTTTCTTGACATCACAGTTACTATCCGAGCATCTATAATAGTTCCTGCTAACAAACAAGCGAGTACTAAGTCCAATTAATATAACAAAGAACGTCAAATAACATAAACACCCGGGATTTAATTATTGCAAGAACCTCGGATTGGGGCTGTTCTTCAAAAATTTCCTCCCATACTTGCGCCACTTATAGCCATCTTGCAGAATGTCAGTTTCGGATCTGGTCACAAATGCATATTTGAGACCTCGTTCTGCCTTTCTCTTTCTGCTGCCTTCCTGAGGATTTCTGTTCAAAACATATAACTTTACTATTCACAAGAGAAGCCAGGAATTCTGATAACACATCTCATCTCAAGTTTTTAATTTTTCTGAGAAATGCTAAGATGAATAGTTATATAGATTAAGATTTGGAGAAATGCTAAGATGAATAGTTATATAGATTAAGATTTGGAGTGGAGTATCAAGTATATGTTTTTCCTATATTGCAAAGGATAAAACAAGTGTATTGTTCAGATTAAATTCTGATAACATATCTTAGTTCAAGTTTTTAATTTTTTTGGACGTTCAATACATTTGGAAAAATGTTAGGAATAATAGTTATATAGATTAAGATTTGCACTGGAGTAACAAATATGTTTTTCCTTCTTTGCAAAGGATAAGACAAGTGTAATGTTCAGATTAAATTCTGATAACATATCTAATCTTAAGTTTTTAATTTTTTTGGACTTTCAATAGATTTGGAGAAATGTTAAGATGAATAGTTATACACATGAGGATTTGGGGTGGAGTAGTAAGTATGTTTTTCCTATATTGATGATGATGATGGTTAACGTCTATATTGATGATGATGATGATTAACCTCCAGTGACACCAGACTTTGGTCTAATAAACCAATTAATTAATTTCTTTTAAAATTGTATTCCTGTGCTTAAAGAGCTTGGTGAGAAGTGTCCCTAACTCATTGTAACACTGTAAGACAAGTCTATTGTCAAAATTAATTTTATGAAGGTTGATTTCAAATTTAAAAAAAAATTAAAATATTTAAATAGCAGTGAAGGCATGGATAACTCGAAATTACAGACAACCAATTTAATAACTAGAAGAAAGCAGTAGCTAACTACAATCATTACAAGAAAGCAGTAGCTGACTACAATGATTTAGACAAACAAATAAGAACAAATAACATATAACTTGTTCATAAACCTAATTTATGGCCTATCCATATACACCAACCACAAGTTAAATGGCTATACTAATTATATAAAAACTGAAACTAGATAAAAATTAAAAAAAACATTCCAAACTAACAAAGACTTACATGGTCTCAGGAGATTCATGGGCTTGGATTACATTAGAATTGTGATTCAAATGGATACATGGTGGATTGGTGGGAAAAGAGCGTGCATAATCACGTTGGATACTTGGTCCAGACGTGCCAGTTTTAAAGTTGCATGACTGGTCATCTGCACCCTCCTCGGAAACAAGAAAGTCTGAAATTTCAAAAGCTTCGGCCCCTTTCTTGTTCTGCGAACAGTTTGCCTCCTGCAGTGGCTGGGTCTGTCCCTTGCTGAAACCCTTAATGGCGTCTTGGAAATTGTGAATTATCGGATCAAAATTAGCCATCGCAAATACCTCAACTGTCTCCCAGAAACTCACCAAATCTTTTGAAGAGATTTGGAAGACTGGGACATGGCGTATGCCTCCGTGAAGACCGATTGGCTTGACTTGAATGAGAAAGAATTAAGTGAACGCAAGTCTGGTTGACTTCAATGCTTTTGACAAGTCCGGACGTTTCGGTGCGATTTCTTCGTGGAAGGTGAAGGGTGCTTTCCAGGGATGTGATTATCTGATTGTGTTATTTGAATATCCCGATTGAACGGTCTCGCTTAATTTTTTTTTTTTAAATCTTAATTTTTGGATTAGATAATGTTTTTTATTTATTTATTTATTTTAGTTATCATACAACCATTTAAAATATGTAAAATGATTTATGATTCATTTTTTTTTACTGAGATACAAAATAATTTTATTAAGATGATTAAACATTCAACAATATTAAAAAAGTTGAACTAATCAAAGCAAGAGAAAAGATTGTCCAAGTGGACATTCTCAAATTGTTCAACCTTGTAAGTAGACTCAAGTGTGTTTTTTAATCAATGTCTCTATATTTGTTCTCCACCCTTGGTACTCCTAGGCAATCATAAGCTTACAATGACCCTTCTTACATGGACAGGAACCAAAACTAGGACAAAAAAGGCCATGGTAGCCTAGGACTATGTTTAACTTGAAAACATGACTTTAGGGTTAAACATTTGGTGGTGTTGGCTCCAAAATGGGAAAGTTCCTTGGTGTCAACTTTGGAAATGAAGATATGTTAGACAAGCACTCATGAACAAGATCTTATCAGACTTTCAGGAGGCAGGATATGATCTCTTATATAGAATGCAACTTGGGAGAACAAGGAACTCATTCAAAACCACTGCTTCTAGAAATTTCAGGATGGCGAGTCGGCTTGATTTTGGGAAGATGCATGGAAACATCTCCCCAAATTGGGACATTATCTAGTTCTAATGGATCTCAATGATTCCCTACATGCTGAGGTCTCAATCAAGGTCAATCATTAATGGGACCCTAATATCTAACATTGGATATATGGAGAACTTACCTGACAAAAGAGAATTGGCCTAGCTTGAGAAACAACCCAAGATAGAGTGAGCTTGAGGAAAAAATATGAATTAGGAAAATACCTACCAGCCTTCTTCATGTTCAAGAAACTTCTCTCTAAAGGAATCCTATACTATATTGAACAATTCCATTAAGAACAAATAGAAATAATTTGGAACTCAATCTGGAAGCAAAATATTTGGCTTAAGATCTCTACATTCTTATGCTAGGTGGCTAGAATAAATACCCTCACTTGTGACAAAATCCTCAAGCGAGGATATGAAGGTCCCTCACAATGCTTTATTTTCCTCCAATGATATGAAACTTAACAAAACATTTTCAACCAATTCCCCTTTGGGAGCCAAAATATATGAAAAACTAACATGAACAAAGAAAGCATCGTCGAAACCATTGCAAATTGGTTGCAGATTACTTTCCATAACCATGATTATTAACCACACATGGTAGATATTTCTAGTCTTCTTGCTCTAGGAAACATGGAAAGAGTGTAACCATAGAACCTTCAAGGACCCATCCCAAATTCAAGTCCATATTTGGAGTAGAATCGAAAAAGTTATTTGAGAGACCATATATTCTAGTAAATGAACCACACAAGATGGGAATTGTTGTACAACTAAATGAAGAATATTATAGGAATGGGGCCTTAAATCTTGTTGCTCCCCTCGTATCATCATTATTTATACCCCTTCCATTGCCAACACCACCTCTTGAGGGTTATATAAAACTGAATATTGGTGGGGTCTTGAAGGGATATTCGCACCCATCATGCCATGAAGGCTCCTTCAAATATGACAAAGGATAAATCATATGATTCTTTTCTAAAGGTATAGGTCGTGAAAGTAACAATGATGTTAGATTTTTTGCTCTATGCAAGGAACTCCAAATTGCTATTATACAACACTACATGTGCTACTTATAATAGAATGAGACTCAAAGATAATCATCAAGATGCTCACCAAACTCTGAAATGATTCTCCAATTTAAAATATTGCTCTTAATTGGAGATTAGAGCACAAGATTTAATGTACGTTGGATCACATTAATCAACTGACTACCATAATCCCCTCTCATGTTGGATGCTTCACAAACAAGTTAGTGGAAAAATTGTTTATGAAGGCATTGATTTTGGTAAGAAGAACATTGAGTATGAATATAAAAGCTCTCTATTTCCTCGATCTAGAAGGATTGCAAAGCAATTTCATAGGTCGATCAATATTTCCCAAATGATGTGTGCATTGAAGAGGGGTGTGGGGGTGAAAAGACTATTTCCAGATGTTGTGGAATCCACTCCTCACTCGTTAATAAGTCATTATAGGATATGGCACCCAACATGTGAGAAGGGAAGGTAAGACATCATTCCTTCATATACCTAGTTTGTTGCATTTAATTCCTATCATGGCAATGAATAAATGGAATTGTTTGAGGTTATGGTTCTTTCTCTTGCTAGTGAACCATACCATGGTAATCGTGCTCATGTGTGGGTTCACAACAATTGTGATGGGGATTTCTAATCCCTAACCTAACTTTCCATGCCTTTCCCATTTAGACTCCTCTTTTTTGTCGCTACCATCCAGCTAGAAGTCCTGTAATTCATTCTTGACCATTTTTTGACCTACACTAACTAAAGAACATGACCAACAATCGACTTTAAGGCATGGTTGTACAACAATATATAGACTCCTAGCAGAATGGTAAGTAAGCAATGCAATAATGGTGACCGTCAGGGTTAGGGTGGCCATGATGGTAAAGGATAGAGGGGCTTTATCCATAAGATGAAGATTTTGAAAGAAGCAACAGACTCAATTGATCGTTTTTGACAACACATTCCTATTAAGATTCAAAAGGAAATCTTTGAGGCACATGTTTGGGTTAAGTAGGAAATGAAAGTTACTAACATTGAGGATATCGATACGGATATGCATGCTTGGATACCTGATGTGGGAACTTCAAGAACCATATACATAAAGTATGTCCAAACTTTTCTATTATACTAACACATCAAGTCTTTCATAGGAAAAGTGCTTCTAGACCACAAAAAAGAAAACAAAGAAATCCTCATTCAACTAGATGAATTGTGAACACAATTAGTCAGGTTGAGTTAGATGCTAAGATGAATGTGCTAGAAATGGAAACAACAGTATGGTCTTTTGAGAAAGGGCACCAAAGGGGCAAACTAGCTCTACACCAATAAAGATTTGGGTACCCAACAATCTTACTATTTCCGATTATCCCTAGTTTTATAATTATATTGATTTTTTGTTTTTGTCTAATATCTATAGAAACAAACTACATAGTAATAAATAAGAAAAGGCTAGATAACAAGATTTATTAGATGCTTAATCCTCTTTTGTAACTTGATATTACTTTTATCGATCTTAGACATCTTTGTAAATTCTTTGACACTTAAAAAATGAAAAACTTCAATTTTGTGAATGCTCTAGTTCTCCAAGTAGTAGGCCACCCATATCACATGTATATTTTTTATTTTTAAGTAATATGGTGTTGCCATCAGCTTAAAAAAAGTTTTGAAAACTAGTTAAAATAGAAAACAAGATTAAAAATGATTTTATATAATAAAAATCAAGATATAATTTTTAAATAATAAGTTTTACAAATTTATTTATATAAAATATCTGCTTATGGCAACTAACCAGATAAAACATTACTAGAACAAGCACAAGTAATGTTGAACTCTTATAGAGGAAACCAACCAGATATGTTTGGCTCTTAATTAAAGGCTAAAATATATAATTTCATATTAATATAAATATAAAACAAATACTATTTACTTATAAAAAAATCATATTTAAAAGAAAAACCAAATCGTTGCCCCTTTTTAACCAATCCTTCAGTGAATCTTATTTAAATCTTAATCAATATGCATTTAACCATAACAAGATAAGACAATCATGAAATGAATCTCCATTGTCCTAATACACAAAATTTAAATAAATTATTGTATTATTTTCAATATTTTATTTTTAAATATTTTTCACAAGAAGTAAAAATAAATGTAATGGATTATTCTTTTATTAATTCAAAAAATGGAGGGAATCATAACTCAAATAGCTGTTGAAAGAGTGTTTGGTGACCCACAAGAAAAAAAGACAAGTGGTTGAAGCTGCTGAGTGAAAACTCAAGAGGTAGGAGGCATCTTCCCCAAAATCGTGTCACAATTCCTGGTGGAGTGCTAAAGAGCAGGAGGCTCTTAAAATATCAAGTCCTAAGCAAAATGCTATATAATAGTATGTCCATTTAGCAAGCAGGAGGCTAGCAGTGGATGGAGTACCGACCTGTTAATGCAAGAGATGGCGCATGAAGTGGATTTTTCTCTTGTGGTTCAGCAAACCGGATCAGGGGTTCTGGAGCAAGTGAGACCTGGATGCTTTAGGAGTTGGTTGGGAGGAACGACTATTTCATTTCTATTTTCTTGACAATGGTTCCAAGTTTGTTATTCTACTTATTATTTGTCTAAAACTAGTTACAGTAGAATGTCAAGCTAACTATGAATCATATTTATTTCTTTTTACAGTAATACTTCTATGCATGTTTCTCAAATATTGTTCCTATTATGCATATGATTCAATTATCTTTTTACTATATATCTTATCCAATTATCTTTCCTATTGTTATATTCATGTAAAGTACACTGAGATTAATTAGTATTCATAGATTCATGATCTTAAGAGTTCTTAACGAATCTTTATTTGGACATCCATACCCAAATCAGAGAATTTGTATAACGTAGTAATGTTAATACAACTAGTAAATCAAAATGAAGGACTATCTTAGATCTGGTTAAATGTTCTAGATTCATATATATTTCCTATTAAAACTAGTTAAATTACTTTATAACGTAGTAATGTTAATACAACTAGTAAATCAAAATGAAGGACTATCTTAGATCTGGTTAAATGTTCTAGCTTCATATAGATTTCTTGTTAAAACTAGTTAAAATACTTTATAGCTTACAGAAGAAACTTTCAATATTTATTATAACAAGCTCATGGAGATAATTCTAAAACAAACCAAAACATTTAACACATCATAGTATTCTTTTGCATAACCTATTAATCCAAGGACCATAAACTATTTATTTAGGAAGTTTCTTAACAGGTTAAGAGCTGAGAGGACTCCATAAATCCCAGCTAAAACATATCAATGTTATCGCATATCAAAAACCCCAACACAGATCAAGATTACAAAGACCAAGATAAAAAGGAGTAATATAATACAATAAAAATTACTTCACGCAATAACCAAGAGTCCACGACTGAAGTCGAGTAGACAAAATATTATAACTAAATCCTTTAGATCTACTTTAAACCATCACAAAACTATCTCATGATTACACAACCTATTTTTACGAGTATCTATACCCGAGGCTAAATCAACATTTTAAAAACAAATCAAATCTACAAATTTCAAATCGAGTTAAAAATCATCTATAAGAGACAAAACCATGGAAAAATCCAATACGTCGAAATAATACCATCGCAAGATGGTAGCCATGATATAAATAAAATCATGATAGGTATTATGATTAAAAACAATAAACTCACAAATTAATAAACTGGTACGAACCTACGGGGCCATTTTATTTATTTTGTATAAATAAAATCATGACAGGTATTATCATTTACATCAAGAACTGGACAAATAAGAAACTGGTACATAACCTAGGGGGGTCGTATAATATTATTTAAATATCAAATTAAAACATACAAGTTCGAAAGACGGAATGGCTGTAAGTCCATCAAATATGGCATCCATTATTTCCCCAAAAATATCCACATATAAATTTATAGAAACACTGAACCAAAGTGGTGGTAAGCCCATCGAAGAGGGCACCCACAACTTTGTAAATCAATAAAATTATACACACAAAATTACTTAACAACTACGGTGGAACAAAGAGGCCCTCTTCCTATAGGATAAAAAACCATAAGGGTTAAATAAATTTACATTCTAAAACTTATCTTGAGTATGGAGAAATGCCTTGCTCCTACACGACCATGATTTTCCAGCCAAGAGCCACCTGCAAAGTTATACGACGAGTGGAGGTCAGATGCTGGTTAATCTAGAGTGGTTTCTCCATATTCTAAACATAGAAGAGGGTGGTTTTACTCACCTTAGTGTTTAAAGGAGTGGGTTTGGGAGGAGGTGGCCCTCTTGTTATTCTCACCGGCTTCCCAAACATGCAAACACCAACATTTGTAGTCAAAACTATAATAAATTTTATTTGAAAGACTGAAAATAAAAATGACTGAAGTTAATTTTCATTACCTTGTTAGATGCAAATAGGGCCAGGGGTTGGCTTATTCTGGATTCCCTTATCCCTTGTATGCATGCAGAGTAAAATGATAAACCCAGTTAGTCTTTTGATGAAGTCCTAAAAATTATTTATTAAACAAATTTCAAAACTGAGCAAGGTTCGTTCAACTTACTAGGTTAAAGGCAGTTGCAAGACCATGGAACGTTGGTCTGGTTTGAAATCACAACAAACCAACAAATGCATGACTATAGTGGGGCATAACCACTGATAAATACTCCAACACACCTTAGAAGAAAACAACAAGTGAAATTTTACAAACTGGGTAAAGGTTTAATGGGTGAGACTATTTAGCGCATACATGTACAGATGAGCTTCCCTCCAAAGGAGTTGCAGACCAAATAAAAATGAAGTGGAATGTTCGGACAAACCAAGAACCAAAATTAAAACCTTAGAAAAATCCTTGCCATCGTGTACGATAAGTGGAGGGACAACATTGAATCTCAGGTGATATTTTAAATGCCTGGCTGCGCTGTCAACTCACAGTCAGGACAAAAATTTATTGCAAAGGTTAACCACCGTACAACCAAATCATAACCTTGTACCTCCCTTTGTATCGCAGAGTTAAGAAATTATATTATAAACATGTCGAAGGTAGTAAAGCCATGAATCAATCTCGACTATGATATAAATCCCATAGTCCCAACCTTGTTTAACATATTAAATCAAACATTTAAAATTTACCTTGCGTAAGGATCATGGTGTATACCATGGAGCGAAACATAATATAATTCCATGCCTTTGTAATGGGATCAAGACTATGGTGCTTAACACCATAGTCTCCCAAACCTTCCTTTCTTCTTAAAAACCTTGCAACTAAGCACCATGTTTTGTGAGTTAGGGCATGAAGGCTAGGGCTAAGAATTAGAGTTAGGGATAAGCAATCCCTTAGCAAAACATATCACAAGATAAATGTAGAAGTACCAAAAATATCACCTTCAGGTGTGATGACATAATGCCGAGAACCATGCAACATCCGTATATTGTATAACTTGTCAAATATCGGTAAGAAACTAGTATATGTCACTATATAATTTAAACAACAAAGTAGTCTTGTCAGCCGTCACTAATACATGCTACGTTATTCATTTGGAGTTTATATATATATATATATATATTGATTTTTTTTTATTGTGGAAATTAGAGGTGTGTGACATAATGATATCAGAGCATGGTTACAACACTTGGCCTAAACAATGCCAACACTAAAGCTGATAAAACCAAAAAACTAATTTTATTCTATTGTGGTTTGATTCTCTTACGAAACAAGAAGAGAAGGATAAAAAAAATTTTGCAGGAAATTATGGAAGATATAGGAATGTCTATGGAAGAAGAATGAGTCATCCTAGAAATCCTGTGAACAATGAAGAGCGTAATCTAAGGGAGGGTGAAATTTGGGTAAATCTTAATGAGAGTCAAAACGACAACCCATCCAAGTTACAACGAATTATTAAAGAATTAAGAGCAGAATTTAAAAGAGTTAGAGAAGATAATGAACGTATAATGTAATCGCAAGAGGAGTTAAATGACATTTTAATCGCTAAAATACAAAGTAAAGAAAAATAGAAACACAAAGAACCTTAACTTAATATGGAAAAAACTACACCTTACAAACGTAAGGGAAGGAAGATGGAATTTTCCAGTCATGGGGCTGAATCTTCTAGTGAGGAATCGGCCAAGCACCATACAGAAAAACATTAGGATTCTAGTGAGAGTAGTGACTATAATAAAAATAAAAATAAGTACAAACCTTATGAAGAAATTTCTACATAATTTAAAAAGATTAAACCTCTTATGTTTAACGATGAGATCGAGAAAAGACAAGAAGTGGAAGCTTGGTTATCTACAATGAAGAAATATTTCCAGATCTATAACTATTCTGATGAATTAAAGGAAAAAATGACCATCTATAACTTAACTGGAAAATAAAATATTTGGTGCAAGATATCAAAAAGGTAAAATGTATAAAAGAACGTTATGTAACATGGAAAACCTTTAAAAAACACTTTAAATGAAATTATCTTTCAAAATAGTACTACGAAGAAAAACAAAGGAATTTTACGAATTAAGGTTAGGTGCTATGACCATGAAATAAGTCTGTAGTAAATTCCTAAGTTTACTTTGTTATGTACCTTATATAATATATGGAAAACCCAAAATACAACGCTTTCTTAGCTGCTTTCCTCTCATGTTTAAAGAGAGGTTTGAGTATGACAAATCATAAATGCTGGAAGAGGAAACGAGGAAAGCGAAATTATGTTATGATCAAAATAAGAATAAAAGAGAAAATATACCTAACTAGAAAAATAAAATACGCGAGAACTTTGATCAAAGAAAGAAGAATACTAAGTTTTAAAAAAATACTGGGAATAACTACAAAGGGTATCAAGGCTATAATTATAAAGGTTTTAAGCCACAAAACCCTGCAGCAAAAGAAAGAGAACCTCCCACTACCTTTAATAAAAACACTACACAGAGGGAACCATTAAAATGTTGGGAATGTGTCGAGCCACATTATTTTAAGGGTTGTCCCATAAGAAACTTAGTTTTTTAAAAATGTTCACTCCATTCAAGAAGTTGTTATAGTTATAGATATGGTAAGAAGCATGCCCATAATCAGTGTTGCATTGGAGAATTGAAAAGCAGACCATTAGACTTCAATGGTCAAAATTGAAGGTAAGATAAAAAGTCAACCCATTTCTAGAGTAATTGATCTAGGTACAAGTTTGAGTTATGTATTACCTAGGATTGTTGAATTGTGTAAATTATCACAAGAAAAATTTGAAAAATCTTGGCTAGTAGAACTAGCCATAGGTACCAAACGAAAGGTCACTAGTTATGTGAAAAACTATGAAATTATGATGAATGAATACATGTTGATCTAAATATCTTACCATTATGTTCTTATGATTCGCTAATAGGAATGGAATCGATCGAAAAACACAGGTTTATGTTGAATTGTTATGATAAAACTTTTACATTCATGGATGATAATGGAAATGCAATTAAAGTAAAAGGAATTCCCAAAAATGTTATGATCAGAGAAATCTTTTCCTTCCAGGTGGAAAGATATTATGTAAGGGATGTAAAGAATTTGCAGTATGCACAATGAATGATAAGGATAATGATAACAAATTTAAATAGAATATACACTGAGATTAAAATATTTTAAAGACATATTTACGGAAGAAATCCATAGACTACCTTCGAAGAGGGACATATAATTTACAATCGATCTGATATCGGGAGCGGTACCAACATTGGAATCTCCTTATATGATGACTATAATAGAACTTACATAACTTAAATCACAATTGCAAGAACCAATTGATAAAAGTACATTTGACCTAGTGTTTCCCCTTGAGGAGCACCAATATTATTCGTAAAGAAGAAAGATGGAACTTTAAGATTATGCATAGGTTATCGACAATTAAACAAGATGACTATAAAAAATTAATATACTTTACCCTAGATAGATGATCTATTCGATTAGTTCCGAGGGGCAAAAATATTCTCCAAAACTCTGGATACCATCAGGTACGGATAAAGGATAAAGACATCTTTAAAACTTCTTTTAGACCCTGATATGGCCATTACAAGTTTGTCATAATTCCGTTTGGTTTAACAAACACACCTTCAACTTTCATGTGTTTAATAAATAATATTATGAGTAACTACTTAGATAAATTCTTAGTCATCTTCATTAACGACATACTGATTTACTTAAAGAATAAACAAGAACATGAAGAGCACCTAAGAATAATTTTACAAGTGTTACGAGAATAACAACTATTTGCTAAGTTTATCAAATGTGACTTCTTTAAAGACAAAATTCAATATCTAGGGCACACAGTGTCTAAAGATGGAATATTTGTCGACCTCAACAAGATTAAGGCTATCACTGAATGACCAATTCCTAAACATGTAACTAACATAAGATCGTTCATGGAGATTATGGGTTATTATCAAAAGTTTATTGAATGATTTTCTAATATAGCCCACCCCATAAATTTACTATAGAAGAATGGTAAGAAGTTTGATTGGAGCGAAAAGTGTACTGAAAGTTTTAATAAACTAAAACACTTGTTAACCACTGACCCTTTCTTAAAAATTGTTGATCCTATTAAATATTTCGTCGTATGCACTAATGCATGTAAGGAAGGATTAGGAGGGGTGTTAATTTAAGAAAAATACATTGTGGCCTATGAATATAGAAAGTTAAAAGAACATGAGAATAACTATGCTACATGTGACTTAGAACTTACTGCAATTATACATGCACTAAAGATGTGGTGATGCTACCTCATCGAAAGAATTTTTTGCTAATGTCACGCAACATAAGTTTAAAATACTTGTTTGATCAAGAATACCTAAATGCTAGACAATCTAGGTGGTTGTCCTTTTTAATTGAATATGCTTTCGAAATAAAACATATAAAAGGGAAATAGAACAAAGTTGCAGATGCTTTAAGTCGTCACGCAAATTTACTATTCACAAGCAGTAGCTACGAATCAAATTTAGAAAATCAAATTAAAGTAGTGATAAAGAATACCAAAACCTAAACGAAAAGATTGTTGAAAATGTAATGAATCAAGTAAAAAGAGATTTTAGTTTGAATGGAAGAGGGTTTTTGCTACATAAAAACAGATTATACATACAAAATGCAGCAAAAATTAAATTAACTATTGTGAATGAGTTACATAAACGACCATATTCAGGGCACCGTAGATACAAGAAGATAATCACTATAATCAGAAAGGACTTTTCTTGGCTTAACATAATAAAAAAAGAGGTAACAGAATATTTAGCTCGCTGCATCAAATGCCAACATGTAAAAGAAGAACGCCAACATCCAACAGGGTTACTCCAACCACTACCCATTCCGAAATGGAAATGGGAAGTAATTAGCATGGATTTCATAACATGTTTACCAAGAAATTTTAAGCAACACGACTCAATCATGGTCATAGTGGAAAAATTAAATAAAGCAACTAATTTTATTCCAGTAAAATCTAATTATAAGGATTTTAACATTGCATATATATTTATGAAAGAAATTTTTAGGTTACATAGTGTACCTAAGGTAATAATCTCGGATATAGATTTAAAGTTTACAGGGAATTTTTGGAAGGCCTTGTTTAAAGGACTTAGCACTCAATTAAATTTCAATACTGTGTATCATCCACAAATGGATGGACAAACTTAAAGAGTAGATAAAATCCTATAATACATGCTTAGGATGTATGTAATGGACAAACCGGGTAAGTGGGAAGATTACTTGCACTTAGTAGAATTTGCTGACAATAATAATTTTCAATTATCGATTGGAATGAGTCATTTTGAAATTCTATATGGACACAAATGTAACACTCCAGTTTCTTGGAGAAGTCTAGACGTTAGGTTAATGTTAGGACCTAAATTGTTAAAGAATATGGAACTAACCATGAAACAGGTACAACAAAATTTGAAAGCTACCCAAGACATGTAAAAGAGTTATGTCAAATTGAAAAGAACTATTCGAGAGTTCTAGGTAGGTGAGCATGTATATATAAAGGTAAAACCCAAGAAAATATCCATAATACTGGGCTAGTATTCAAAATTGGTACCTAGGTATTGTGGGACATTTGAAATTTTGGAAAAACTAGGGCCGGCAGCATACCAATTAGCCTTGCCACCTACGATTATTGTACATAATGTTTTTCAAGTTTCCATTTTGAAGAAGTAGGTTCATGATTCTACTCATGTGATTGATTGGAATGCTATTCTGGTGGAACCCGAAGGAGAGTTATAGGTAGGACCATAGCATATTCTGGACAGGAGAGAACTTTTACTTCAGAACTGTACCATCGGACAATTCAAGGTGCAATGGAAGCACCTTAGTCTAGAAGAGTCCACTTGAAAATTGGAAAGTGATATCTGGCAGGCATATATGATCCTATTTCAATATGAAATGATGGAAGAATAAATACAAAAAAATAATAACACCGTCCTCGGTGTTATCCTCTAAGGGGAGGTGTATGGAATACACCAAATTTAAATAAATTCTTATTATTCTTTTTGAGTATTTAATTTTAAAATATTTTTTACAAGAATTCAAAAATAAATGCAATGGATTATTCTTTTATTAATTAAAAATATTAGAGGGAATTAGAACTAAATAGCTATTGAAAAAGTGTTTGCTGACCCATAAGAGGAAAATATAAGTGGTTGAAGCTGCTGAGTGAGAACTCAAGATGGAGGAGGCATCTTCCCTAAAATCAGCATTAGAGGAAATTTGGGGTCTAAAATGGGCCTTATAAGAAAACGTGCCAAAATAAGTTTTTGTGAGTTGGAATTCAAGAACCAATAGAATTTCAATAAAATAAGTCAACCATAATGGTTGAATTGGCATATTTGTCATTAAAAAAAACTACTTTTTTTGTTCGTATTTTCGACATATCTCATTGTGTTTTTACTCAAATTTCGATCGGGAGAGCTCGTTGGATGCGGAATTTGATTCCGCATCCAACGATTACCCACATTGCATACTTTTTATGGACCCCGCTACCCCAAAAACAAGAAATACCTGAAAAAACGTGATGATGACATCATCATCACATTTGTTTTCCAGGTATTTCTTGTTTTTGGGGTAGCGGGGTCCATCAAAAGTATGCAGTGTGGGTACTCGTTGGATGCAGAATCAAATTCCGTATCCAACGAGCTCTCCCGATCGAAATTTGAGTAAAAACACAATGAGATATGTCGAAAATACGAACACAAAAAGTAGTTTTTTTCTTTCTTCCTCCAAAATTAATTAATATTATTTTATTATTTTAACCATTATTTTATTATTTTAACTATTATTTTATTATTTTCCTTAGGAGGCCCATTTTAGACCCCAAAATTCCTCTAATCTGGGTCACTATTGTTTGTGGAGTGCTAAAGAGAAATAGGATCATAAATGACCAAGTCCTAGAAAAAATACTATATAATATATGGCAGGAGTCTAGCAGTGGACAAGGAACTGATCTGTCAATGCAAGAGATGGCACATTAAGTGGATTTTTCTGTTGTGGTTCAATAAATAGGATCGAGGGTTTTGGAGCAAGTGAGACTTGGATTCTCTAGGAGTTGGTTGGGATGAACAACTATTGCATTTATATTTTCCCGACAGTGGTGCCAGGTTCCTTATTCTACTTCTTATGTGTTTGAAACTAGTTACAATAGACTCTCAAGTTAACTATGAATCATGTTTATTTATTTTTACAATAATACTTCTATGCAAGTGTCTCAAATATTGTTCTTATTATGCATTTGATTCAATTATCTTTTTACTATATATCTCATCTAAATATCTTTCCTATTGATATATTCATGTAAAGTAAACTAAGATTAATTAGTATTCATAGATTCGTGATCTTAAGCATTCTTAACAAATCTATGTTTGGACATCCATACCCAAATCAAAGAATTCATATACGTAGTAATGTTAATACAACTAGTAAATCGAAACACCGAACTATCTTAGATCTGGTTAAATGTTCTAGATTCATATGGATTTCTTGTTAAAAACTAGTTAAATTACTAAATGGCTTACATAAGAAACTTTCAATATTTATTATAACAAACTCATAGAGACAATGCTAAAACAAGCCCAAAAAATTAACACATCATAGTATTCTTTTGCATAACCTGTAAATCGAAGGACCATAAACCATTCATTTAGGAATTTTCTTAACAGTTTAAGAGCCGAGCGGCTTCCATAAATCTTAGCTTAAACATATCAATGTTATCGCATCTCAAAAACCCCAACACAAATTGAGATTACCAAGGTCAAAAGGTGTAATCATAATACAATAAAAATTACTTCACCCAATAACCAACAGTCCACGACTAAAGTAGAGTAGAACAAATATTATAACTAAATCCTTTAGATCTACTATAAACATTCATGAAGCTAGCTCATGATTTCACAACCTCTTTTTATGGGTATCTATACCTGAGCCTAAATCTCCATTTTAAAAACAAATCAAATCTACAGATTTCAAATTGAGTTAAAAATATTCTATAAGCATCAAAACCATGGAAAAATCCAATACGTAGTAGTAAGACAATCGTAAGATGGAATCCATGATATAAATAAAATATTGCTAGGTATTATCATTAACAAACAATAAACTCATAAATTAATAAACTGGTACACACCCTAAGGGGTCGTTTTTATTTATTCTGTATAAATAAAATCATGGTAGGTATTATCATTTACATCAAGAAACACACAAATAAGAAACTGCTATAGAACCTAGGGGGGTAATATAGCATTATTTAAATATCACATTAAAGCATATAGGTTCGAAACAAAGAATGACTATAAGCCCATCGAGGATGGCATCCATTATTTCCCCAAAAATCTCCACATATAAATTTACAGAAATGATGAACCAAAGTGGTGGTAAGCCCATCAAAGAAGGAACCCACAACTTTGTAAATCCATAAAATTATACAAAAAGGAGACTTAACAACTACTGTGGAACGAAGAGGCTGTGAATCCCTATTCTTGTAGGATAAAACCCCATAAGGGTTAAGCAAATTTGCAGTCTAAAACTTATATTGAGTATGGAGAAATTCCTTGCTCCTACACGACCACGATTTTCTAGCCAAGAGTCACCTGCAAAGTCAGACGATGAGTGGAGGTCAGATGTTGGTTAAGCCAGAGTGGTTTCTCCATATTGTAAGCGGATAAGAGGGTGGTTTTACTCACCTTAGTGTTTAAAGAAGCGGGTCTGGGAGGAGGTGACCCCATCGCCACCATTGCCGGCTTCCCCAAAACTACAAACACCAACACTTTCAGTCAAAACTATAATAAATTTTATTTGAAAGACTGAAAATATAAATGACTGAAGTTAATTCTCATTACCTTATTTAAATGCAGAGATGGCCAGGGGTCGGCTCCTCCTGGATGCCCTAACCCTCCTCTTCATGCATAGTAAAACAATAAACCGAGTTAGTCTTTTGCTGGAGTTCTAAAAATAATTTATTAAACAACTTTCAAAATTGAACATGGTTCATTCAACTTACTAGGTTAAAGCAGTTTGCAAGTCCGTGGAACATTGTTCGAATCGCAACAACTAGAAAAGCTATGACTATTGGCAGCCATCAACACCGAGAAATCCTTCGACACACCTCAGAAGCAAACAACAAGTCAAATTTTACAAACTGGGTAAAGGTTTAATGGGTGAAACTACTCAGCCCATACATGGAAAGCAGAGCTTCCCTCCAAAGCGATTGCAAACCAAATAACAACGGAGTGAAATGTTCGAATAGACCAAGTGCCACAATTAAAACCCTAGAAAAACCATTTCTAAGGTGTAGGACAAGTGGAGGGCTGAGATTGAATCTTAGGCGAGCTTTTAAATTCTTGGCCGCACTGTCAACTCGCAGCCACGACAAAAATTTATTGCAAAGGTCAACCACAATACAACCAAATCATAGCCTTGTACCTCCCTTTGTATTGCAAGGTTAGAACATTATTTTATAAACATGTCAAAGGTGTTAAAGCCATGAAACAATATCGACTATGGTATAAACCACATACTCCCAACCTCCTTTAACATATTAAAGCAAACATTTAAACTTTACATTGCACAAGGATCATGGTGTATACCATGGATCGAAACATAATAATAATTCCATGGATTTGTAATGGGATCAAGACTATACTGCTTAATGCCATAGTCTCCCAAACCTTCCTTTCTTCTTAAACACCTTACAGCTAAGCACCATGTTTTGTGAGTTAGGACGTGAAGAATAGGGAAAAGAATTAGCCTTAGGGATAAGCAATCCCTTAGCAAAACTTATAACAAGATAAATGTAGAAAGTGTCAAAAACATCACCTTCAAGTGTGACGACACAATGTCGATAACCATGCAACATCCACATATTGTATATCCTGTCAACGATCAATATGAAACCAATATAAGTAACTATACAATTTAAACGACAGAGTATTCATGCTGCAATCACTAATACATGCTAGGTTATTCACTTGGAGTATATAGATGTTTATATATTATATATATCAGGAAAACAAATTATTGTGAAAATTATAGTTGTGTGACAAGTGTACACTTGTTACGCTTGAGTTAGACTTATTGATTTGCTCAAGAAAGCCCAAAATATGAGATAATATCTAAGTACCCAAGGGTCCAAAATGTTGATGGACATTAATATACTCATTAAATAAAGTTATATTAAATTTACAATTTATTAATAAATATATTATAATATTTATTTGTTATTCTTTTATATTGGTTTAATATAATACTTTATAAAAAATAATAATGTAATAATAATACTACAAATTTACAAATTTATTGGTATTTTTCTTTGTTATATTTTGAATTAGAGCATTTTATTGATTCTAAGTTTTGGACTTTATCTGTTTTGGTTGGTATCTCATATTTTTATTTTTTTGGGTAAAATCCAAATTTTAAAATTGTATTTTTAAATTCATAAATAGATTCAGCACCCTTGAATACACCAATGAAACTCAAATTATGCAATTTCCATATATGTGATTCTATTTTTTTTAATCATTTCCAATGGGACTCCAAACATTGAAGACTTATTAAAATATTAAAAGCTTAGAATGTTTACACTACACTCTTTATACTTTGAATATAATTAACATTTGATAAAATATTATACATATATTAAAATATGTATATGGTTTTTATGGGGGTAGTTGTCTTAAAATTGGAAGATTTGAACTAGCCGGCCACTTTTTTCAAAATCAGAATTCAAATGTGTTTTAATCAAGATTTTGATTGGTAGAAATGGATTCACTACCTTTAGACACTCCTTGAACACATAAAATTCCAAAACTCGACAATTGTTACAGGATTTTGGAAAATTTCTAGATATTTTGAAAATGGTGCCAAAAAAATTGGTTTACCGCCAAAATTTTAAACTAAGTTTAATTTTTATAAAGAAAAAAAAAAGTTCATACTTTAATTCATTACCAAAAAATTAGTAAAAGCTTTCTATATGCACTTTTACTTACACTCTCTACAAGCGAAATTTTTTCTATTTTATAGATGATGACAAAATACCGAAAATCTTTTATTCTTTACCAAAAAACAAGCTTGCTATATGCACTTTTACTTTCCACAGGCCAAAAATTTTCGATTTTATAGATGATGACAAAATACCCAAAATTGTTCATGCTTAGTGCATAATTAAACAAAAACTGTCATTGCTGATAAACATGCAATAGGTGCATAATTTTCTCTTTTGTAGATTATAAACATGCTATGGGGCCGAAGTCCCTGTCGATTTCATGGTGTGAATTGATCAGTTGAAGATTCGTATGGGCCGGAGTCGCTATCGTGCATACTTTTTGTTTGTTTGAATTTTCTGTGCAAACTTCCAGGTGGGCGAATATTAAATTGGCACACGGAGCCCGTATTCTGAAAGATTGAGGTGGCGACGAGTTGGGAAGAAGTTTGGATGTGGTAAACGAAAATTTCGCACACGGAAGTGTGACCGGCAACTTGAGCAGAAGTTTCAACGTGGTAAGCACTAATCGGTGAGTGGTAGAGGATTAATGGCCATATGTATATCAATCTCTATATGGTCGGAGGTTGAAAGATTCAATGGATATACTCTCGGTGCTTATCACTCAGTTGAGGACGACATGAAAACTCAGAAAACGACGTTTATAAAATGAAAAAAACTGGAACTTGTTATTTTTCATTTTTTTAGAACTCAAATTTACATTGAGTCAATATATAAATATAATACAGTCATAAAATACCAAATCAAAACTTCCAATAATAATTAGCTGGATCCATCTTCCTGTGTCATTTCGTTGAGAGTGGTGGCATATAAAACTTATTCTCTCTAATGATGAATTTAATGCTTTCTCTTCCTCATCAATATCGTAAGACAAAGAACATATTTGAAGCTCTTATCAAACACATGAAATGTAATTCAACACATGCGCACTTTTAAAGCTACAAGCTCCAATATCACACCAGTGAAATCCATCAAAAGAGAGTTTGAACAAAACAAAATGAAAACAGATAAAAAAAATCTAGTTTGTTAGTCATAACTGGTAGATAAGAATACCAACTCTATTAAGATAGAGCTTGCTCATGAACTGCCATCAGTAACTAGCAAACAAGATACAACCTACTACAAAAAAAATTAATAAAGATAGAGCTTGCTCATGAACTGCCATCAGTAACTAGCAAACAAGATACAACCTACTACAAAAAAAAATTAATAAAAAATTGCAATAAAAACAAAACTCAGATTATCTCTTTGATCCCGGAGGAAATATAGTCACTTCTTTTTCCAGAGGATCAAACGAAAGTCCAACAATGAAGTGGAATGGCTTTCATTATATCTTGGCTTGGAATTGGCTTCATGCCACTTATTATCACGTACTCAAAGGAAATAACACCATTCAAAGGAAATAACACCATAGAGGGTAAGTTGGCCAATCAAGGCATAAAAAATAATTTGAGAATTGTTTCAATTAAGGGTCATCACTACCACAAGCATGTCCCTTAGGCCTCTCGATTTTTGGGGGTGTATGTCTTGGTCTCTACACATACTTACCCTCGTCTCCCTCCATCGTCGCATGTTCAACATGCGTCATACGTCCTTCGATAGGACAGCTCTGGGCTTGTGGCGTTCTCGACCATGTGAAGAATTTATTGCACAGTCCTTACCTCTTGTGTTTCGAAGATAATGTCGAATCGTTGGCACACTTGATGGATCCTTTTAGAATGATGAGTTCCTCTTCCCCGTATCCTTCCTTCTTTTGCGAGCCAAAGAATTCCAGATGCTCGCATTCTCCTGAGTCCTGGGTTCATTCTCCGGAGAAATATATTGGTATCTTGTTAGCAGACTTGTTTAGCTCTCAGATCGTAGAGCGTGACTTGGCACATTTGTTTTCCAGTGACCCCATTGGTAAAGCGCCTCCTCTCGTCCCTTGGATTTCGAAGGATTCGCGTAAAACTCCCCCAACAATCTCTCAAATTGGTAAGGTCTCTCTGTTCAAAACTTCCACTAACAATTTCCATAGCGTCGGACTCCCTTGTCTACAAAACTTTCATTTCGTTTGTGCTCAGGTTCCTATGGCGACTTCAAAGGATATTGAGGAGATAAAAGCTGCACTGTATGAAATGAAAAATGGTATGCATTGGATATACAAAATGGTGGCTCAGGTTCCTATGGTGACTTCAAAGGATATTGAGGAGATAAAAGCTGCACTATCTGAAATGAAAAATGGTATGCATTGGATATACAAAATGGTGGCAACAGGCGTCAATGAAAATAAGGAAGTAGCGATAGATGCAAAATATATGGCAAAATGGATGGTATGTCAAGAATCAAGAATCAAGGATATACGACAATACTTGTGATCTCCATGAACTGATGGGAACAATAGGTCCACAATACAAGAAGAAGTTCAAAAGCTAACCAGTATGAACCCTCGGTAGTGTTGGAAAAACGTAATTACTCGCAGATCTGTACTTGACTTCCAGCCGACTCTGTCAGAGTCTGTACGAGTCAAGATCTTGTCTGTCAGTCTGACAAGAAGGAAAATTCCACAATTCGGCTCTGTAAACCAGTCGAATTTACTTCAGAAGCTAAGTTGTTAGGTAGATAGTTATTACAGTCTTTAATGGCAAGTCAGTCGGCCCATGATGTAGCAATTTTCAAATTGGCTATAAATAGAAGAAGCATTATTGTAAATCAGTAGACAGATAGTAGACAGCAGAGGAACTCCGGGTGAGAAAGAGAAGTCGAAGCTCAAGCTTCTGTGCATGTAATTTAATCGACGAGCTGAAGCTTTGCAGACCGACGAGTCTGAACGGACAAGTCTGGACCGACCATTTTGTAACCGACAAGTTTGTAGTACTTTGTTATTTTAGCATAGTTAATATATGAAATAGTTTGTGGTTGAATGCATGATTATTTGGCCGCACATGTTTCCATATTTACTCCTGTAAATGTGTTTTATAGTTACTGATAAGTAAAAGAACAAGAACCCATAAAAATATCACCGCGTGAAAGTTCCAGGTTTTACGGCACATTGGTCGACTCAAGTCTTCCTACATATTTGGGCATATGTTTCTGATAAGTTATTTGGATTTGTAAATGTGTCTATTTTACTTCATTTTACTCACAGGTGAAAAGCATTTGTAATTTCTTAAGTCTTTAGACTAAGAAACATATTATGCAGATTTCGACCAAAGTGAGCTTACTAGAGTGGTCGAAGAGCCGACTTGAGTGGTCGATGAGTCAGCCAACTTAAGCAGCCAACTTAGTCGAAGGTCCGACTTGGTCGGAGAGCCGACTTGGTCGAAGAGCCGACTTGGTCGGAGTAAAAGTGGTCGAGGTAAAGATCGGTCGGACAAGTAAGTCGAAGTAATTTTGGTCGAGTGAAGTATTGACTAAAATTTGTAAACTTGTCTAGTCGGACATAGACAAGTTTCACCCGACTGGTGAAAAAGAAAAGTGGTCGGCGTGAAAGGTAAAAGTGAAAATTTGAAATTTGAATATTGACTGAGCCTTAAACCCAAGTTTAGTTGGCTCAGTTTTGGCTATCTGGTATCAGAGCTTGGTATTATATCAGAGCTTTGTTATATAGCAAGATTTATATCAGCCCAGTTTTAGGAAATAAATCTTGTCTTAAAAAGTTGAAATTAATTTTCTAAGGAAAGTTAATTAAAAATTAAAAATGGCTTCCACTTCTAGTTCATTACAACCTCCAAGTTTTACAGGAAAGAATTATGAATATTGGTCTTTAACAATGAAGGCTTTATTTAGAGGTCAAGATGTCTAGGAGATAGTCCAGCATGGTTATGTAGAACCAGCAGACATGACAGCATATAACAATCTCACACAGGCTCAGAAAGATGCCTTGAGAGAACAGAGGAAGAGAGATGGAAAAGCTCTGTTTTTCATACATCAAGCTATGCATGAGAGCATACTCCCAAGAATAGCAGCATCGACTAATTCCAAGCAAGCATGGGATACATCGGAGACTGCCTATTAAGGTTTGGATAAGGTAAAGACATCCAAGCTGCAAATTCTGAGAAAATATTTTGAATCTCTGTGCATGAAAGATTCAGAGAATGTAGACACATTATACACCAGAGTTGTTGGGTTGATAAACCAATTGAAATCTCATGGAGAACCCGTATCAGACCAAAGGGTTGTTGAAAAAATTCTCAGAAGTCTTCCCCCAAGATTTGAAAATTTGGTTGTGACCTTAGAGGAACACACAGACATGTCGACATTCTCCATTGATGAGCTACAAGCTTCACTCATCAATCATGAACACAGAATCATCAGATCACAGACATCATTGGAAGGTGCATTTGCAGCACAGTCATCCATAAGTCGTGGTAGAGGCAGGGGGAGAAACAACTTCAGAGGCAGAGGAAGAAGTTCTTCAAGAGGAGGACGAGGCAGAAGTCCTGCAAATGTCGGTGGCAGAGGAGATAACCAGAACCCAAGTCAGCCAAGTGGCCAGAGGTTTGATAAATCAAAAATTCAATGTCATTACTATAAGAAGTTTGGTCATTATGCATATGAATGTAGGAAGAAGCAATATGACCAAGGAAGACAAAGCCCAAGTCAGTCGACCAGCACCAACATGTCGACAGGACCAATGTTAATGGCATCAACATCTCCACTTGAATGCAATGATATTCAAGAAAGTCCACATGACATATGGTACCTAGACTCAGGATACAGCAACCATATGACTGGTAATTTAAATTTGTTTTCCAGTCTAGACACTTCAGTTAAAACTGATGTTACACTTGGAAACAATGTCCAAGTTACTGTCTTAGGAAAAGGCACTGTTGATATTCTAACCAAACAGGGGGAGAGTAAGTATATCCCTGATATCTATCATGTCGAAGGTCTGAAACATAACATGTTAAGCATTGGATAGTTGTTACAAAAAGGCTACAGATTCTACATGGAAGATGAACATTGTGTGATCAAAGACAAGCGTCCAAGCGACCAGCTGATAGAAAAAGTGCCAATGACAAGCAACCGCTTGTTTCCATTGAGGATAGTTCCCAACATAAAAGGGAAGACAAAGACAGGAGCTGCATTCAAGGTAGAAAGTGAAGAAATAGTCGAGATCCTCGACAAGAGAGAAAATTGCAGTGCTAATTTGCAAGCTGCATTTCAGACAGAAGTTCAGGATGAATCCTGGTTATGGCATTTCAGATTTGGACATCTGAATTTTGGTGGGCTAAAGCTACTGCACACAAAGAACATGGTGAAGGGATTACCATTGATCGACAGACCATAGAGGGTTTGTGAAGGCTTCATTTTTGGCAAGCAGCACAGAGAGACATTTCCAGTCGGAAAGTCCTATAGAGCACGCACACCACTTGAAATTGTGCACTCTGACATCTGTGGTCCAATGCAGACATCATCCATTGGTGGCTGCAAGTGTTTTCTAACATTTATTGATGATTACTCAAGAAAGACATGGGTATATTTCTTGAAACATAAATCTGATGCATTTGTTTATTTTCAGCAATTCAAGGCACTTGTGGAGAACCAGAGTGGTCACCGCATCAAGATATTAAGGACCGACAGAGGAGGTGAATATGTTTCAAATGAATTTATAAATTTTTGCAAGACCCATGGCATACATAAACAATTCACTGCATGGTATACACCTCAGCAGAACGGTATTGCTGAAAGGAAGAACAGAACCATCATGGAGATGGCACGCAGCATGTTGGCAGCCAAGCATTTGTCAAATGAGTATTGGGGTGAAGCAGTCACAACTTTTGTATACATTATGAACCGGTGTCCAACAAAGAGTGTGAAGAACAAAGTTCCCCAAGAAGCATGGACAGGTATGAATCATAGTGTTTCACATTTAAAAGTTTTCAGTTGTGTTGCATATGCTCATATTCCAGATGAGTTGAGAAAGAAGCTAGACAAGAAGGGACAGAAATGTATTTTTGTCGGCTATTCAGAAGACACAAAAGCATACAAGCTGTATGACCCTGTCACAAGGAAAGTGATAATCAGTCGGGATGTTCAATTTGTCGAGAACGAATCATGGGATGGAACCATTGACATAAATGTCAAGATTGTGTCGAACATCGACAATAATGATATGGAAGAGGAAGTGGTTGAAATACCACATGTAAGTCAACCAGTCGGAGCAGCGTCGACTCCCATGACACCAAGACACAGTTCAGCACAAGGACCATCGACACAAGTAGCAGCTCAAGCTACACCGACAAGTACACCAAGAGGACAGCAGACTCCATCAAGCATTTCGTCGAGGTTGACATCGACAGAACCAGTGAAGACAAGAAGTCTACGGGAGATATATGAAGCTGGTACACCTAATTCATTCTCTCTGTTTGCATTATTTTGTCCTATATATGATCCATTAACATTTGAAGAAGCTGTTGAAGAAGAAGTATGGGCACAAGCCATGGATGAAGAAATAGAATGCATTGAGAAAACCCAGACATGGGAACTGGTCGATGTACCAAAAGACAAGGATGTAATCAGTGTCAAATGGATTTATAAGACAAAGAAAGATGCTGATGGGAATGTGCAAAAGCACAAGGCAAGAATGGTAGCAAGAGGGTTCACACAGCAACCCAGCATTGACTTCAATGAAACGTTTGCACCTGTTGCACGCATGGATACAGTCAGAACAGTTTTGGCCATTGCTGCACAAAACAAATGGGAAGTTCATCAAATGGATGTCAAGTCGGCATTCTTAAATGGCTATCTAGAAGAGGAAGTATATTTGGAATAGCCACAAGGGTATGAAGTTCCAAGTTAAGAGCATAAAGTCTACAGGCTAAAAAACGCACTCTATGGTTTGAAGCAAGCTCCTAGAGCTTGGTACAGTCGTATTGATTCCTATCTCATTGAAAATGGATTTCACAGAAGTGAAAGTGAACCGACTTTGTACACCAAAGTCGATGAGCAAGGTAAGATGTTAATTGTTTGCCTGTATGTAGATGATTTAATATTTATTGGTGATTATGGCATAGCAGGTTTTAAAACAGTCATGGAAAGTGAATTTGAAATGACTGATCTGGGGCCTATGAAGTTTTTTCTGGGCATTGAAGTTCAGCAGTCTGAAAGTGGTATCTTTATATCACAGTCTAAGTATGCAAGTGAAGTTTTAAAAAGGTTTAACATGTCTAACTGTAAGACAGCCCCAACACCAGTAATAACAGGTTTAAAATTGAGCAAGGATGATGAAGGATCCACTGTAGATCCTATGCTGTTCAAAAGGCTTGTTGGCAGCCTTATGTATTTGACAACAACAAGACCAGACATTATGTATGGTGTAATTCTGATCTCAAGGTTCATGGAGTCACCAAAAGACTCACATTGGCAAGAAGGTAAAAGAATTCTGAGGTATGTAAGTGGCACAAAAGACCTTGGTATTATGTATTCAATCTTAGAAAATTTTAAACTCATTGGTTACACTGACAGTGACAATGGAGGCAACATAGATGACAGGAAAAACACATCTGGATACACATTTCATTTTGGTACAGGTGTTGTTTCATGGGCTTCAAAGAAACAGCCCATAGTAACTCTATCTTCAGCTGAAGCAGAGTATGTTGCAGCAATAAGTGCTGCATGTCAAGCTGTCTGGATGAGAAGAGTCTTAAAAGACTTGTCACAGAACCATCAAGAACCGACAACAATCTTCTGTGACAACAATTTAGCCCTAGCATTATCAAAGAATCATGTGTTTCACAAGAGAACCAAGCACATTGACACGAGGTTTCATTTTATAAGAGAGTTGGTAAACGACAAGGAAATTTGTTTGGAATTTTGCAGGTCTAAAGACCAACTGGTCGACATCTTCACAAAGCCATTGGCAAAGGACACATTCTAGTATCTACATAGTTATCTTGGAACGACAAGTTCTCTACAGTGAACTCTGTTATAAACAGAGCATGTCTAAGCTCTGAAACATTTTGTAAAGTTTTTGTTTTAAAAACCCCGTCTGCTCATAATTAAGGGGGAGTGTTGGAAAAACGTAATTACTCGCAGATCTGTACTTGAATTCCAGCCGACTCTGTCAGAGTTTGTACGAGTCAAGATCTTGTCTGTCAGTCTAACAAGAAGGAAAAGTCCATAATTAGGCTCTGTAAACCAGTCGAATTTACTTCAGAAGCTAAGTTGTTAGGTAGATAGTTATTATAGTCTTTAATGGCAAGTCAGTCGGCCCATGCTGTAGCAATTTTCAAATTGCCTATAAATAGAAGAAGCATTATTGTAAATCAGTAAACAGATAGTAGACAGCAGAGGAACTCCGGGTGAGAAAGAGAAGTCGAAGCTCAAGATTCTGTGCATGTAATTTAATCGACGAGATGAAGCTTTGCAGACCAACGAGTCTGAACGGACAAGTCTAGACCGACCATTTTGTAACCGACAAGTTTGTAGTACTTTGTTATTTCAGCATAGTTAATATATGAAATAGTTTGTGGTTGAATGCATGATTATTTGGCCGCACATGTTTCCAGATTTACTCCTGTAAATGTCTTTTACAGTTACTGATAAGTAAAAGAACAAGAACCCATAAAAATCTCACCGCGTGAAATTTCCAGGTTTTACGGCACATTGGTCGACTCAAGTCTTCCTACATATTTGGGCATATGTTTCTCATAAGTTATTTGGATTTGTAAATGTGTCTATTTTACTTCATTTTACTCACAGGTGAAAAGCATTTGTAATTTCTTAAGTCCTTAGACTAAGAAACATATTCTGCAGATTTCGACCAAAGTGAGCCGACTAGAGTGGTTGAAGAGCCGACTTGAGTGGTCAGTGAGTCAGCTGACTTAAGCAGCCAACTTAGTTGAAGGTCCGACTTGGTTTCATATCTTGTAAAGATGCCTATGTTCAACTTTTTTATATATATCTGGTTTCATATCTTGTAAAGATGCCTATGTTCAACTTTTTTATATATATCTTCTTTCTCTGATTTTTGTTAAAAAAAACAGAACTCAGATTATCATATTGCCAAAGTCTTTATCTCCCAAGTAAAGCTCGTTGTTATATGAATCAAAATATATAGCAATTTCAAAATCCATAAATATAGAAATTTATAATAACTCTCATAATTTTTATGCCAAAAAAAGACCAGGTACATTTCCAGCAATGATCAATCGACTATTGTACTGCTAGAAAGCTAGACAATAGCAATTATCCCTCAAAGTCTAATTAAAGAGTATCTTGCTTAAAAGGCTTTTTAACAATATGTCAAGCAATTCAACAAATAAAAAAACAACATACTATTATCTTTTATTGCCAAACAATTACAATACTTACAAACAAGTTTTAATTAACCAAACACTGAAAGGTCGGACCCGACTATTTGGAAGTAAATAATAAAGCGACATGGGTTTCGTGGGCCAATAGGTGTTTAATTGTTCATGTGAATCTTACACCAGCACACACCTTTAAGGTCATACTCCAACACATGCTCCTAAAGAGTGGAAAGTAAATTTCAAACCCGAACTCTTGAAATCTCAAAACCATCCAGGATTGAGGAGAGAGAGAAATAAGTTTTAGTGATGACTAGTGCCCCAAATTTTCTCGGTTACAATAAAAAAATTTAAAAAAAATACTTTTGATCTCGTATAAGAAAAATTACTTTTGATCTCATATAAGAAAAATCAATGAATAAGCAAGCATAAGTTATTTAGAGCACATAAAGTGACCATGAGGGGTGAATAAGGTGGAACTGAACTCACGTATGCCCACTACCACCCAAAATAATTGAATTCCTAACACAAGAATATAATGCATGGATGTCCCCCAAGTGTTCCGAGCAAAAGTAGGGCATCAATATTCATCTCCGTTAGTCAACATGCGACCATGACAAATGATATAAATGATTCTTAAGATGGAAATTATCATGTTCCATAGAAATAGATTGTTGAATTAACTAATAGAGGATAGAGGAGAAACATATCGAATTTGGTTGCAACATATGGTACATTCGGGTTTGAGGAAATGCCATAAGTGATATGTATGGGATTACTTGTTGGTATGATTTACATCCATGGTATGAAAATGGCATGAACTATAGGGTGACTATCATTGTAACTCATGCATAAGACTATGTAGTTATATAATTGAAGTTGCAATACAATATAAAAATGAAATGTATAAAGATAAATAAGAACTTCACACGTGTACACACTGCACACACACCATTCAGGTAAAAAGCTTAAAGCACAAAGGTATGGATCTTTCACAATCCTGGATAAAGTTGTTAATAATGCTTTTCCGATAGAATTACCTCTATATATGTGAATGTGGAAAACTTGAAATTGTATGAACCTCCAATGATCATGGATCCAGAGGAGAATGTTCATGTTCCTTTTGTTGATGACTTTGCACTCGAGTATCTTGATGAGTTGCAGGAGACATAATTCTTTATAGAAGGTTAAGGACTTCGCAAAGAGAAAATGTGTAATACCTTCATGTGGGTATTAAGGGAATGCATCCAAGCAAGGCATGATGACTATAGAATGATAAGGTGAGGGAGCTATACCCTCACCTATGTACTGAATAGTTTCAAATTTTTGGAGGTCCAGAAGTTTCAAGTGGGGAGGTATGATCTAGGGGATCTTTTAATATACCTACAATAAAAATCTTCAAATGTTGTATAAAATCACACAATTGTATAGATCTCGTCGAGAGCTTTCTGTCAATACTCGTTTCATAAAAAAAAAATTGGACATGAAATATATTGTGTTCTAAATTTTTGTTGAAAACGAGAAAAATCGGTACCATGTGGCATACATGGACCAATCATCCTTCAACATGTGGCAGGTTTAGGGTCTATTTTTAACTTTCGAATCAAAACAATTAAGAATTATGAGTCATGATGAACTTTGCAGTGGTTGATATGCCCGTGCTGACTTCCGACTTTCGACGTCAGAATCAGAACAATGGGGATTCAGAAGTTGGGATGATTATTGTGGGAATTGTTTAGATATTTTTGACTTTTGATTTCTGAATTTGAAATCAAAACTTTGGGATTATCATAGTCAGGATCGGTGCCATTGGGATCGTCACAACAAACATCAGAACAGTCAACATCAGAGTGATCATGATCATGACGATAGTTTATAGATCAATGGTCCAACATGACCAATGACTGATCTACATCAACGACCAAGAATGAATAAGAAGTTATGTCTGCGGATATGGTCTTTCAATTTGACAGAGATAATTTATGGGATTTTTTGTTCTTGTTTTGCACTATGACTATTCCTTCGATTTCGAGATTCATCGTAAAGAATAATTTGGACTTTGGATCACATTTCATATCCAATTGGGCATGACATCAACAGATCCAAAAACCAATCCAGTTTCTTATTTAAAACTTCCGAATTGGACATGGATTGACAGAGAAATATAGAGATAGACAAAGAGAGAATTCACTAAAAATTAGAGTTTATATAGATATTTTGAGCTAAAAAAGTTCTTAATTAATAGGGTGAAGGTCAAGTGTGACATTCAATGTGGTCATTGCTAGTGCGTTGAAGCTGTAGCATGATTCGTTGGTGGCTCCATCCAACACAGGGGACAATTTCTCATACAACGGGTTAAGGGAGGTCCTTGGAACAACTATTTAGCATTAACTTAGTCTTTATGTAGCATACATAATATCTGATAGTTCTTTGTATTGATGTAAGTTTGCAACATTGGAATAAATTAATTAAAATGGTCCCAGTGGAATCCAAGACCCTGTCCTTTAAAGCCGAACTTAGTTATCAAGTTGCATTCTTTAGTTTATGGTTTGCATTTGTGTTTATTTTCATTTTTGTTATTTCTGAATACTGTTTTAAAGGAACTCACATTTTAAAGTTTTCCTTAGAGATTTTACTATTTAGAAATCATTCACACATAAATTCATGGTTAATGCGATCCTATAATATTCAGATCATTGATACATAGAGCTAGAATTATGCTTTCTACTTGCTTTTTTTAATTATAATTTGTGCTTTCTTGTGTTGGAGAACGATTGTCATTAGACCAAAACCTGTAGGCATTAATCTCCGATACAATAACCAAATTCAATATCCATGAGGGGGTTTATACATGTCGCGAAACTCATGGGGAGCATTGGACACAAATGCCAACAATCTCCTCGTCATCATTACTTGGGTGAGTTTCGAACTCGAGACCTATCACTCTGATACCATTTGTTGGTATATTCACCAATACTAGGATGGGGGATGAATCAATATTGAACACCTTTTACCATTTTTAACTTCAATAACATCATGTAAACATTTACCATTAACAATTCCATTCGACATCACATAAATTCATACATAATTGATAATGAGTTTACACGGAATTCCAAGAGGGAGAAAACCATAGAAGATATATCTTTTATTAACCAATATTTACATCTGTAGGATACAACCTATGAGGTACACCAATTCCTTTTGCGAGCACCAACTTAAAGAAATATAGGAACCAACCTATCACAACAAGAACCCACATGTTGATATCATACACCCATATGCCAAGGACACCAATCCTTGCTACAAGCAATAACTTCTAGAACTATAGGAACCAACCTACCACAAAAAAAGAACCTACTTGTTGATATGGTGAAGGAACCAAATTTCAATGTAAACACCAACTCACATCTTTACAGGAACTAACATGTTGATGACTTCAGTCCTCCCTGAGATCCATCCTCCCACCCTAATGTCAAATAAAAATTGTCTTCAATTTGTCTTCAATTTGTAGTCTCTTCCTCTTTTTGCAAAATTGTGTCAACATCTATTCTTTTGTCAATCATCACTCTATCAATAGCTTCCTCTAAGCACAACCAGAGTCCTAAAACCCTAATTCATGCCATATTTACACAATATTCTGAGTAACAGCCTCTTCTATATGTATCTTTCATCTTTTTAGAATAATCCTCTCTATCCATAAAGCATAAGCTCTTATACTTTGTATCCCTATTAATTACACATGTATCTACTGATTGTTCTAAGAAAACCCCCCTACAGATAGGTTGATATCTTCTTGGGATTGGAGGAGGACCCTACTTTCCTACCCAAGATAGAAATACAACAAGTAAACACTATATCCCTCCAATCTAGCTCATACATAAACAAGTAAGCTATGGAAATACAAAGTAGGTAGATGTCCTAGCCCACTTTTGAAGGTTGTCCTAACTGCTCCAACTCCTAGCCTTTAACCATGGGATTATGAATTTTTTCACAATAGAAAGACAAGAGCTTATCAAAATCACTATATGTATAAAAAAAGATATAACTATGAAAAGATAGATAATTTCATGCATTCACCAGTAAATACATGCAGATAGGAGGAATATGCTAAGTTAGATTAAAAAAAAAGCAATAAGGAAGCCATACAACATGTGTTATACATGACTCGGGCTTGATTTGAACTCCTTCAACTCTCCTTCAATATCCCTTCAAAACTCTTAAAAAATCATAATCTCCACCTCTCTAAGTGTTTCCCTCCAAGAATTACAAGAACAAAGGTTTGATGCTCTCCAAAATCACCTCCATTAGCCCATAGATGCCTCTCCTTATGTAGGATTTAAGGCGGTCAAACACTAGGAGATGGTTTAGGATCTAGGTGAGGATAACATGGATCAAGGATATCCAACAATCCATGGATGGAATTTTAGGGAGGATTCTAAGGGAAAACTAATCCCATCAAAATCTCTTGAAAGATCAAGATCCAAAAACCTAGGGATAGGCCTAAACATGGAATTTTACTCCCCCAAGGTGGTGTAGAGGGAAAAAATTTGGATTTTTCTCTCCCCCATAGGCATGCAAGGCATGAAAATGATGTAATTTTCACTCCTAAGTCAACTAGCAGGGCACGACAATTCAAGTAGGATGCTCAAAAGTGGATAAGGTGAAGTGGTTTTTGACCCCTTACTTGTTGGATTTGTTTCCAAGTGTGACTAGGGAAGTGACCAACATAATCCTAAAGTATCCTAACACTCATAGGAGGTACACACATCATGTTTCTTATGGTGATATGACATGAATACCCTCAATGGTACATGGTGACCAAGTGCAACACCTACGACGACAATCGAGTGTAATTTACAACATTTAATGATGACACAAAAGTATGGCAAATTTAGGTGCAACATCACAGTATTTATATAAACCATATTCTATGTTATACCATTAACTTCCTTGTTTATATGTACTTAATGAAACTTAAGTTAACATGCATAATCTTTGTCAGGCCTCAATCAATCACAACAAACTTGGATCTCTAGTCACTAGTTAGTACCAATTTTATTATTATTAGTAGCAATAGTCCAGTCTACCCTTTAGCATCCCATCTTCTAGATTTTCAATAAACATAGCTCCAAGTTTTCCAAACCTTTAAAAACAACTACATTTAAGACAAAAATGTCGAAATCCATGTGGTTATTTGTTCTCATTATTATAACCCTTTAAGTCGAGATCATAATCAAATCTCGACTCGTGTTGGAAGCTCCATTATTTAACAAAATTTGTTGTCACAAAAACCATGGTACTTCAACGAAACCATTACAATAGTTGGAAATTTTCAATCGATCATGCTTTACCCTTGTTGAATTATATGGAATCTCATTATGTTTTTATGTTGGCATTTTCCCAGCTCTTCATTTCAACCTTCACTCCACATTCTTTACATCACCTACAGTCACACCCATAAGACAAAAATGTCTTAAAAATTGAATCCAGAAAGCTTACCTCTCACCAATGAATGGACTTATTATTTATACACATCAAAGCGTTCCCAAACAAACAAATGGTTTCCTATGAGTCAGATAAAATCTTCATGAGGAGTCTTATGAGGATTAAACTAAACCATAAGATAGGGTCCCAATAGAATGGATTAGATTCTATTGGGTTGGCTCAATCATTCCAAACAATCTCATGTGGAACCAATACAAACACTGGCATGATGCCACAATGAACCTTCAATCACATCCAGAAATTAAGAAAGGGCCATGAATGTTAGTAAGTGGACCAATTTTCTCATATGCATGCTGATATCTCTCAAGGGTGTTGTAACTACTATCAACTTGAAAAAATTATCATATATATATATATATATATATAACTTTGTGTTAATCATGGACCAAAGTCATCACAAGAAACGTTTTAGGTCCAATTTGAGGATTGTATGTGGACCCAATAGAAATATGTTAACACTAATAACCCAAGTTCAATGTTTGAAAGGTGGTCGTATGCTCATACGTGGAACCAATATTCCAAACATTATTCCATTTTTTCATGGTTATATACTAAAAAACTTCTACGGGTCTTCAAGAGGATTCTTCAACATGATCATTAAACATTATGAACACTCCTTCAACCAAGCTCAGGGTTTGTTAGCATACTTCATCGATAAATTACACATTTAATGACACCTTGACAATTATTATAGGTTTTTCCATATCTTATAGTCATAGTATCAGTACTACTTCCATATACCATCATCTTTATTTGTCATCATTACATTTTATCACAATGTTTATTGCTATACTAAATCAATCCTCTAGGAAATTCTAGACACTACAACAATTATTTTATGGCACTTGTCGGATAGCCTTTATACAAGAATCTACTTCTTGGACACATAAGTTCATAGGCACCTTTACACTTCTATACTTCATAGTACTTTCTTTTAGTAAGTTGGCATTTTCATATTACATCTTAGTAATATTAACATAATTAACAAACAAGTTAAATATCCAAGAATATTCCCCTTGTCATTGATGGCAACTTTGTAAAACAACCTTGCTTTCTTGCTCCCCCATGAATATATTGGCTCCCCCTATTATTATGAATTCTATCATCTACATCATTTTATTGTTCATTATCTCCCCCTTTGACAACAATGACAAGGAGTCCTTTGATGCTTCAATAACTTCCTTCAACTCCCCTTGTCAATGATAATCCTTCGTGTGAACTTCAAGGGGATGCAACATGGTCAAGAATGCAAGGCTTGAAAGTTCTTTACACTGCTACCTATTCAAACCTTTTAGTAGAAGTCTAATACTTCATATCTACACTAGTATTCATAAATAATTTTGAACATTTTCGCTGAATCCTTTGTCAGCCAATACTAAATTGTGGTCCTTCAAATTCTATATTAAATATCCCCATTTGAGAGTATCTACAAACATTCCTTTAAGGATGCTTCTGGTTACTACATAAGCTGTCTTCAAATAGTCCTTCAAGACTATCATATTCATCCTTGAACTCTTATGCCAAAATTTCCTTCAAGTCAAACTATGGGCCTGTTCTTAAATAATCTTACAAAAAGAGCCTTAAACATGCTTCCAAAGCTTCTTTTACTTTGTATATCCTACAAAAAAATCATGTATTATCTATTGAAGCTAGATGTGTTTGTTGTCGTATATTTCCCAAATATCCATCGACAAAGTAACTTCAACATGCCTCTAAAAGTCTATTGGGAATACCCTCATGTTTTGCTTATTTAGATATGATTATTTGTGTTGATGTAATTGTAACTTCAGAATGTATTCATCCGCATTTCTTATGTATTGTAACCCGACGTTTATTTCGGGATGTATTGTAATGTATTTGAGTCATGTCATACCTCGATGTTTATTCCAGGAAGTTTCTATAATGAGTAATTCATGTCAAGTCATTGTGGGTAACCCTCCTATTGGTCAAGGGTTAAAGTCCTCATAGTTGTGGGGCCCTTGGGTTATTAGACTATCCTAGTTAAGTCGACCCTAGGTGAGTGATTGTAAGTTGGGGCAATATTCCCCAACATTGTGTTACCCTCCTATTGGTTGGAGGAGGCAAAGTCCCCACAAGTGGTGGGGCACTAGGGTTATTCGACACTCCTAGAGATGTCGGCTCTAGTAAGTAATTGTCAAGTGAGGCCGACATGTTGGAGTGCAATTCAAGTGAACGAAAGAATATAAATAGAGAGTGAGCCTCTATATTTATATCACTTGAAACACTCACACTCACTCATTGGGGCACATGAGTGAGAGGAGAAGCTCTCTCAGTGTGAGAGAGAGAGACTGCTGCTATTGGGAGATCATCTTACTATTTTTGGATTTTACTGTTTTGGTGCTGATTCTATCTCTGAGGAAGTTACGGGGTTTTCTACTTTATGGTTTCCACGAGGAAAAATCTTTGTGTCTCTTGTCTCTTGTGATGTGCTTATGTTTTATTGATGTGCTTGTTATTCTCTCAGTGAAAAGATCCTAAGGTCATAATGCTAGCTTATGTGATGAAAAACTAACATGGTATTAGAGCTAACCTGAGAAGAAGACATTTTACAGCTACAGAAGCTAGGGATTCTTAATTTTTGGTTCTCTCTCCACAATCCATCAGCAAAAGTATGCTAGGATGACTCTCCATTAAAGGGTGCATCTTTCTGTTGAAGCGGAATTCGATTTCGAGCATTTTCAGTCTTCGATGTGGAAATTAGGGCTTTCTACAGAAGAAGAATTTTTGAGTGAGAATAGAATAGGATTTTTCTCCTCATCAAAACCGAAGTTTAGAGACCTGGATCAAGAAATTTGGTTTGGTGAAACTCCACGAAAGTCAAACCCTAGTTTGACCCTGAGCTGGAAAAACCCTAAATACTAAACCTGCTAAGTTTTCGTACATTCACTATATCCCGAGATTGGAGATGGATCAGGAGCCAAAAATTGTAGGTTCTGATGCTAAAATACTGGTGAACACTGTGTCCAAAACTCAGACACAGATTCGCTATATTATAGGATATGTGATACCTCCAAGTTAGGGTTCCAGCCTCTTCTTGAATTCATCCCTAAACATGACACCTGGGGATAATTGCAATATCTTGGGCTACAGAGGTCCAAATGGAATTTCTGAAGATGTTCCAGAAAGGGCACGGAGTTTAATTTCGGGGGTTCGAATATCATACTCAGAAGATAAACTAGTGGCACATGGCATGCCGTACAACTTCGTTTTTCTGAACAGTCCTGTAACAGGTCACCTTGGGAAAAGGATAATAAATCCCAAATGGTGAAACAAATTCTAATGAAACCTATGGTTTTGGATCATTGACATGCAATATTACCTCATTATGAAATTTTAGATACAGAGGATCAGTAATTTCGGAGATATCACAGAAACAGTAACATGCATTTCTGCAGAAGAAATTGGAAAATTAGGGCCTCTCGTTCGAGGAGTTTCCCTCCACTGTTTTCAGAAAAGGAGTACATTGGATAGCTCCATTTGAAGAGATATATCTGTCCATACAATTATATCTGAAATATTCCAAGTTTTGAAAATAAGGGTTTCTGTGAGAAACACTAGATCAGCGAACTCACTAGATCAGCGAACTCCAGAACCAAGACAGACACCTCAAATTGGTAAGATCTAATCCTTTGCTATTTTCATTTGAGGTTCTCATTTCAAAGTGATCTGTCACATCAGATTGATGAAAAGCTTGGGGAAGTTGAAAACTTCCAAGCCTAGAAGTATATGATCTCCCTGAAGAAAATGGATTGGACACCTACATGAGTATAGAGGTTCCAATTTCAGAGGGAGATGAGGCTAGAAGCCTTTCACAAGAAGAAATTGGTCAAAGCCCAGAAGATCAATGATGATTCAGTCACAGATCAACTTGTACTACAAGTGTCTTCCCTAAAGACACCAAAGATGTTTGATTCCTTGACCAAGCTATTTGAATGGAAGAACATAGATTAGAATATGACCTTAAGAAATCAGTTGAAGAATGTGAAGATCCAGAATGTAGAGACCGTGTAGCCATACCTTACAAGGGTCTCTCAAATCAAAGAACAACTTGAAGCGGTAAAAGAATAAGTGAAGAATGCAGAAGTGGTGATAGTCACCTTGAATGGTCTCCCAGGATCATAGAATTCATTCATTCAAGGAATGAGTTCCAGAAGGAAGTGATTACTTTCAGCAGACTTCGAGAAGAAGAAGAAGCTCAACTCATAAGAAGAGAAGAGAAGATGGGAGCAGCTAAAGGTCAAGCTCTCACCATCCAAAGAAGATCCCTCAATCGATGAGGAATATGAAGAACTCAACTCTTGAAGAAATTCTTATCCACCTTAGCATTTGGATAAGAAACGATGCTATCATGAATGAAGAAGACGATGAAGTTGAAGGCTCAAGAAGGAGTCTACCCACGAAACAAATA
>LPNX010387147.1:60417-73952 GCA_001517045.1 Pseudotsuga menziesii
TTATTCCTTTTTCTATATTCAGTTGATGTATTATGCATGATAGGATGTTTGATTTAATGACAGTATACTACTAGTATGCATGTGATGGGTAAGTAGCTCATGGTGCTATACAACTCTCCATTGCTACTTATCTAGAATGAAACCTCTTTGCTGACATATTGGATTAGTGCACAATCGCAATGTTGTCCTGGTAGAGATGGAAGGAATCTAGAAAGTTTCAGTGAGATATGGATGAATGTTGTATTGGCTAAAGTAGTTGCATGATCATATATTTATGCATAAGAACTTGCCAGTATAAATATTCCTTATGAAATGTTTCTAACCATACAAATGCATTTGACTTGTAGGAAAGACCGCATACATAATCGCCTACAAGCAAAGAAGAATGAAGACTTGTTCCGAAGAACAAGTGATGACAAGAATAATATGATGAGTGCAGTGACATCATTGATGCAGAACCTTCCAGCCACCAAGAAGAAAAGGAAGACTAGTTCAAGAAGAATGATGTCAGGGCGCAGTATCGAGACCTAAAGAGAAGTTCATAGTTCCATCATACAGTAGATGGAAACATCGTGGGATACAAAGCAAGATTCATATCATGCGGCTTCTCACAAAAAGAAGGCATAGACTATGAAGAAACATTTACAACTACTAGAAGTGAAGTCACATGACATGATCATGTGTGCAAATGAAAGAAGGCCTTGTACGAGTTCAGAAGACACCCATGGGATAACACATACATGATGAGCTTGATGAATATCTTAACCTTTGATGAATATCTTAGCCCTGTCATGTCATATTTGCCATATGTCAGCAATCAGGTCTAAATTTGTCATACTTGTCATAGAATCTTCCATCATTTGTTGTCATAGAGTGCATGGAATCTCCTTCCAAGTGGCACACATTCTCTTCTAGTCTCTTCCTCTTCCATGGGAGTTACTCTCCTTTACTAATTCAAATTACTTGGATCATTATATCATATTTGACACCACATCACCATCCAATACATTACATTACCCATGTGTTCAAATTTGGATGAAGATCATGCCAAGTGTGCATGAAATCTAGTCACCCAAATGCTCCACAAGTTTATATAAGTGTCTCCATGAATCCATGCCACCTTATTTTATTAGCATTTATCATTTATGTGACCCATTTAAATGTGAATATGATAAACTAAAGTCTTTTTGGGTCCCATATCCCCTTATTAAAAAATGTATGCCTCCATCTCAACCTAGGGAACTAGTAGGTTGGTGAAACATTATTTGCAAGTAGTCTTATTTGGAAATTATTTAACTGGGGACATGATAGTCCTCCCCACTCAAGATTTATTGTCCTCAAGAAATGGCAAGTTTGGATGATGCAATTTTTTTTGATATGCCCAAGTGGCACCCTCATTTGGTACTCCTTCCTTTGCACCAAGTGCTCTCTTATGGTTATGCTCATTAATTTTATTTACCTACAATTTGAGTAGTGGCACTCATGTGCTGCAATTTTGTGTTCCCAAAAGTAAAGAGATGTGGATTGTGCATATTTATATATCTTGTAACATCACCACTAACACCAAAAGGATTAATCAAATCCATAAAAATAAAATTTGCACAAACAATCTTTACCGCTATATTATCGAAACCTTTTCTGAACTTTCACCCTTTTTTGCTTTTGTATAACTCTTTGAATTTTGTACTAAGTTACAAAATTGTGAGTTTCTTAAGAGTCCGAGAAAATTTCAGAGAGGAACCACCATGCTTGCTTCTGCATGACTTTGATTAAAATAATTTTATCAAGTGGTGACTAAATCTCCAATGCTGCTTGTTGCTCCCAAAATTGAAACCAATGAGATCAAAACTGATCCCAGGGTCCCATATGATCCTGGTACATGCATGGTGTGAAATATCTATGATGAAATGCCATGAACACCAAGCATGTGAAAATTGAATCCATCTCTCAAAAGGTCTCCCACATAGGAAACTGGAACATTGCTATGCAAAGATGAACTCAAACAATTGAAGGTTGGTTTGCTTTCTCAAACCAACAATCGAACTCTTACTCCAAGTGAGATGAAACCAAGGAATACAAGGATCCAACTTGTAATGCACACTTCCAAACAATATGAGTACAAAATATAGATTATGAAAGCACATGACAACATGATACAAATGTACATCAATAAGGTAACTCATCACTTAATCATGAAAGTGCTTGTACATCCAAGTGAGTAGATCATCATGTATCCCATACACACAAGCATTAGGTATTATATGAAATATGCTCCAAGTAAACTATTTTGAGAATAATTTAATTTTGTAAGACAAACTTATATAATTTAATTTTTATTAGTTTAAAAAAAAATCATTGTACATTTTAATTAAAAAGATATGGAAACATAGAATTAAGAAACAATTTTTTTTACAGTTTCGTAAAAAGATATGAAACAATATAATAAAGAAATATTTATATTTACATTTTTTTTTTCTAATACCAAACTAACTTAGTATAATGTTAATTCTAATAATGAGTTGAGGAAAAAAAAAATGTTACATGTTGTGTGTAATTATTATATATCAAATTTTAAGTATTTATAAATGTGGTCATGATGTAAATATTTAATGTAAAGTGTTGCTAAATTACAAATTAAGTTTTGAAAAAGTCTTTGCATTCTAGGTTGAATAGCACTCGTAACAACACACTAAAAGGCAAATAAAGTACTTCCTTAAATTATTGGTTATTGGTTATGTTTGTACAAAAAGAATATTACGATAACAGCACTCTTATAATAAGAAGTTAATTTTTTTATGTATAACTTTGATAATAAAAATATGTGTTTCTTTTCTTAGCAGTAAGGAGATGAAATATAGTTATAGTATGTGTTTAAGTGAATACTAGTAAAAAGATATTAAAAGCTGAAAAGGATATCTCTCTGTGGCCGCATACCTTTTATTTCGGAATCTAAAGCATGTTTACATGAAATTTTTTCATAATGACTGCCATGGTATAAACTATTGTGTACCTGTTAAAGCTGTCATGAACATATATAGACTCATAACCTAAATTGCCACCGGTTGTATGACAGATGGAGACTATAATTCCAACCCGTACAACACCAATTAAATTGGTAATAGTCTCTAAAATACTATGAGTGGCACCATGTGACCATGGAACCTAGAAATAAAACTCAATTTTCTCTGTATTGGACTACAGCCCCATTACCCATTTTATTGATATTGTTGAAAGGACTGAAACATAATTACAGACTACGGAAAAAAGCTCCATTGCCAAGCTGGTAGTTTGGTGTGGAAGCTGAAGCTGCCTGATGCATTTCAGGCCTTCCAATATAATAGATTACAGTTGGGCTTTCGTGATTATGGTTTCCCAGGTAAGTAGTTATAACTATTCCCTTATCGTGGGCGTCACGTTCCACTGTTTTCTTGACATCACAGTTACTATCCGAGCATCTATAATAGTTCCTGCTAACAAACAAGCGAGTACTAAGTCCAATTAATATAACAAAGAACGTCAAATAACATAAACACCTGGGATTTAATTATTGCAAGAACCTCGGATTGGGGCTGTTCTTCAAAAATTTCCTCCCATACTTACGCCACTTATAGCCATCTTGCAGAATGTCAGTTTCGGATCTGGTCACAAATGCATATTTGAGACCTCGTTCTGCCTTTCTCTTTCTACTGCCTTCCTGAGGATTTCTGTTCAAAACATATAACTTTACTATTCACAAGAGAAGCCAGGAATTCTGATAACACATCTCATCTCAAGTTTTAAATTTTTCTGAGCGTTCAATAGATTTGGAGAAATGCTAAGATGAATAGTTATATAGATTAAGATTTGGGTGGAGTATCAAGTATATGTTTTTCCTATATTGTAAAGGATAAAACTAGTGTATTGTTCAGATTAAATTCTGATAACATATCTTATTTCAAGTTTTTAATTTTTTTGGACGTTCAATAGATTTGGAGAAATGTTAGGAATAATAGTTATATAGATTAAGATTTGGACGTTCAATAGATTTGGAGAAATGTTAGGAATAATAGTTATATAGATTAAGATTTGCAGTGGAGTAGCAAATATGTTTTTTCTACTTTGTAAAGGATAAGACAAGTGTATTGTTCAGATTAAATTCTGATAACATATCTCATCTCAAGTTTTTAATTTTTCTGGACTTTGAATAGATTTGGAGAAATGTTAAGACTAATAGTTATACAGATTAGGATTTGGGGTGGAGTAGCAAGTATGTTTTTCCTATATTGATGATGATGATGATGGTTAACATCTATATTGATGATGATTATGATTAACTTCCAGTGACACCAGAACTTTGGTCTATCTGACCTAATAAACCAATTAATAAATTTCTTTTAAAATTGCATTCCTATACTTAAAGAGCTTGGTGAGAAGCGTCCCTAACTCACTGTAACACAAATGTATTATCAAAATTAATTTTATGAAGCTTGATTTCAAATTTAAAAAAAATGTAAAATATTTAAATAGCAGTGAAGGCATGGATAACTAGAAATGACAGACAACCAATTTAATAACTAGAAGAAAGCAGTAGCTGACTACAGTGATTTAGGCAAACAAATAAGAACAAATAACATATAACTTGTTCATAAACCTAATTTGTGGCCTATCCATGTACACAGACAACAAGTTAAATGGCTATACTAATTATATAAAAACTAGATAAAAATAAAAATAAAAACATTCCAAAGTAACAAAGACTTACATAGTCTCAGGAGATTCATGGGCTTGGATTACATTAGAATTGTGATTCAAATGGATACATGGTGGATTGGTGGGAAAAGAGCATGCAAAATCACGTTGGATACTTGGTCCAGACGTGCCAGTTTTAAAGTTGCATGACTGGTCATCCGCATCCTCCTCGGAAACAAGAAAGTCTAAAATTTCAAAAGCTTCGGCCCCTTTCCTGTTCTGCGAACAGTTTGCCTCCTGCAGTGGCTGGGTCTGTCCCTTGCTGAAACCCTTAATAGCGTCTTGGGAATGGCGAATTATCGGACCAAAATTAGCCATCGCAAATACCTCAGCTGTCTCCCAGAAACTCACAAAATCTTTTGCAGAGATTTGGAAGACTGGGACACGGCGTATGCCTCCGTGAAGACCGATTGGCTTGACTTGAATGAGAAAGAATGAAGTGAACGCAAGTCTGCTTGACTTTCAATGCTTTTGACAAGTCCAAACTTTTCGGTGCGATTTCTTCGTGGAAGGTGAAGGGTGCTTTCCTGGGATGTGATTATCTGATTGTGTTATTTGAATATCCCCATTGAACGCTCTCACTTAATTTTTATTTTTTTTAAAAATCATAATTTTTGGATTAGATAATGTTTATTTATTTATTTATTTCTTTTAGATATCATACAACCATTTAAAATATGTAAAATGATTTATGATTCATTCTTTTTTACTTAGATACAAAATAATTTTATTAAGATGATTAAACATTTATTAAGATGATTAAACATTTCAATAATATTAAAAAAGTTGAACTAATCAAAGCAAGTGAAAAGATTGTCCAAGTGGACATTCTCAAATTGTTCAACCTTGCAAGTAGACTCAAGTGGGTTTTTTAATCAATGTCTCTGTATTTGTTCTCCACCCTTGGTACTCCTAAGCAATCATGAGCTTACAATGACCTTTCTTACATGGAGAGGAACCAAAACTAGGAAAAAAAGGGCCATGGTAGCCTAGGACCATGTTTAACTTGAAAACGTGACTTTAGGGTTAAACATTTGGTGGTGTTAGCTCCAAAATGGGAAAGTTCCTTGGTGTCAACTTTGGAAATGAAGATATGTTAGACAAGCACTTATGAACAAGATCTTATTAGACTTTCAGGAGACGGGATATGATCTCTTATATAGAATGCAACTTGGGAGAACAAGGAACTCATTCAAAACCACTGCTTCTAGAAATTTCAGGATGGCAAGTCGGCTTGATTTTGGGAAGATGCATGGCAACATCTCCCCAAATTGGGAGATTATCTAGTTCTAATGGATCTCAATGATTCCCTGCATGCTCAGGTCTCAATCAAGGTCAATCATTAATGGGACCCTAATATCTAACATCGGATATATGGAGAACTTACCTAACAAAAGAGAATTGGCCTAGCTTGAGAAACAACCCAAGATAGAGTGAGCTTGAGGAAAAAATATGAATTAGGAAAATACCTACCAGCCTTCTTCATGTTCAAGTAACTTCTCTCTAAAGGAATCCTATACTATATTGAACAATACCATTAAGAACAAATAGAAATAATTTCGAACTCAATCTGGAAGCAAAATATTTCGCTTAAGATCTCTACATTCTTATGCTAGGTGGCTAGAATAAAGACCCTCACTTGTGACAAAATACTCAAGCGAGGATATGAAGGTCCCTCACAATGCTTTATTTTCATCCAACGAGATGAAACTTAACAAAACATTTTCAACCAATTCCCCTTTGGGAGCCAAAATATATGAAAAACTAACATGAACAAAGAAAGCATCGTCGAAACCATTGCAAATTGGTTGCAGATTGCTTTCCATAACCATGATTCTTAACCACACATGGTAGATATTTCTAGTCTTCTTGCTTTAGGAAACATGGAATGAGTGTAACCACAAAACCTTCAAGGACCCATCCCAAATTCAAGTCCATATTTGGAGAAGAATCCAAAAAGTTATTTGAGAGACCATATATTCTAGTAAATGAACCACACAAGATGAGAATTGTTCTACAACTAAATGAAGAATCCTAAATGAATAATATTATAGGAATGGGGCCTTAAAGCTTGTTTCTCCCCTCGTATCATCATTATTTATACCCCTTCCATTGCCAACACCACCTCTTGAGGGTTATATAAAACTGAATATTGCCGGGGGTCTTGAAGGGAAATTCACACCCATCATGCCATGAAGGCTCCTTCAAATATGACAAAGGAGAAATCATAGGAGTCTTTTCTAAAGGTATAGGTCTATGCAAGGAACTCCAAATTGCTATTATACAACACTACATGCTACTTATAATAGAAGGAGACTCAAAGATAATCTTCAAGATGCTCACTAAACTATGAAATGATTCTCCAATTTAAAATATTGCTCTTAATTGGAGATTAGAGCACAAGCTTTAATGTATGTTGGATCTCATTAATCAACTGATTACCATAATCCCCTCTCATGTTGGATGCTTCACAAACAAGTTAGCAGAAAAATTGTTTATGAAGGCATTGTTTTTGGTAAGAAGAACATTGACTATGAATACACAAGCTCTCTATTTCCTTGATCTAGAAGGATTGCAAAGCAATTTCATAGGTCGATCAATATTTCCCAAATGACGTGTGCATTGAAGAGGGGTGTGGGGGTGAAAAGACTATTTCCAGATGTCGTGGAATCCACTCCTCACTCGTTAATAAGTCATTATAGGATATGGCACCCAACATGTGAGAAGGGAAGCTAAGACATCATTCCTTCATATACCTAGTTTGTTGCATTTACTTCCTGTCATGGAAATGAATAAATGGAATTGTTTGAGGTTATGGTTCTTTATCTTGCTGGTGAACCATACCATGGTAATCATGCTCATGTGTGGGTTCACAACAATTGTGATGGGGATTTCTAATCCCTAACCTGACTTCTCATGCCTTTCCCATTTAGACTCCTCTTTTTTTGTCGCTACCATCCAGCTAGAAGTCCTATAGTTCATTCTCGACCACTTTTTGACCTGCACTAACTAAAGAACATGACCAACAATCAACTTTAAGGCATGGTTGTAAAACAATATATAGATTCCTAGCAGAATGGTAAGTAAGCAATGCAATAATGGTGACCGTGAGGGTTAGGGTGGCCATGATGGTAAAGGATAGAGGGGCTTTATCCATAAGACGGATATTTTGAAAGAAGTAACAGACTCAATTGATCGTTTTTGACAACACATTCCTATTAAGATTCAAAAGGAAATCTATGAGGCACATGTTTGGGTTAAGTAGGAAATGAAAGTTACTAACATTGATGATATCGATACATATATGCATGCTTGGATACCTAATGTGGGAACTTCAAGAACCATATACATAAAGTATGTCCAAACTTTTTTATTATACTAACACACCAAGTCTTTCATAGGAAAAGTGCTTCTAGACCACAAAAAAGAAAACAAAGAAATCCTCATTCAACTAGATGAATTGTGAACGAAATTAGTCAGGTTGAGTTAGATGCTAAGATGAATGTGCTAGAAATGGAAACAACAATATGGTCTTTTGAGAAAGGGCACTAAAGGGGAAAACTAGCTCTACACCAATAAAGCTTTAGGTGCCCAACAATCTTACTATTTCCGATTATCCCTAGTTTTATAATTATATTCATTTTTTGTTTTTGTCTAATCTCTATAGAAACAAACTACATAGTAATAAATAAGAAAAGGCTAAATAACAAGATTTATTAGATGCTTAATCCTCTTTTGTAACTTGATATTACTTTTATCAATCTTAGACATCTTTGTAAATTCTTTGACACTTAAAAAATGAAAAACTTAAATTTTGTGGATGGTCTAGTTCTCCAAGTAGTAGGCCACCCATATAACATGTATATTTTTTATGTTTAAGTAATATGGTTAATGATGGATTTGAACTATCACTTTCCACTTTATATGAGATTTTATTGATCTTTTGTAAAGCATCTAGGATGAAGATAAATGATAATAAATCCTCTTTATATTATTCATGTCTGGAAGAATCTGAAGTTATATCTTTACATAATATATTTACTTTTCCTGTTGACAGTATTGGACAGGGTATGAAGTACCTTGGGTTCCATTTAAAACCTTGCAGATATCTTTTAAAAGACTGGGATTGGCTGATTATCAAGGTTGAAAAAAGGATTAATAAGTGGAGCTTTCACTGCCTTTCAAAAGGTGGCAAGCTGATATTAATCAAAGTTGTTTTAGAGGATTTACCGGTTTATTGGATGCACTTTTGGATTCCGATGGGGATCATTGAGAAAATTCGTAAACTCTATTTTAAGTTCCTTTGGTCTGGTAAACTGAATTCTTTTGGCATTCCTTGGACATCTTGGAAGATTTTGGCTAACCCAAAGTCTTCAGGGGGTTGGGGGCTTAAAGTTCCTATTGTTTTTGCCAAGGACCTAGCAGCAAAGAATGTTTGGAATGTCATTCAGGGTTCGGGTTTATGGGTTTAGATTGCTTTTCAGAAGTATATTCAGCCTTTGAATATTCTTGAGTGGATTAGATTTCTTGTAAAAAAAAAGAAAAACATTTCTATTTGTTGGAAGGCTTTTCTATGGGCCTTTGATCTTATTGGGGATTTTTTGGCATGGGACACTGGTAAAGGGTCTGTTGTTCGTATAGGTATTGATCCTTGGTTAGGATGCAAGTGGCGACATACTTTGCCATCCTCCGTGATTGAAAAAATTCATCTGGATGGGCTGCATTTCTTATCTGATATTGGATTTCATGCTTTGAATGAAGTGCTGACCCAACTTTGGTTCTCTGCTGAAACTATTTATTTTACTAATGCTCAAGAGATTGATGATTAGAATGGTTATGTTGCCATACTTAAATCTAGTCACGTCAGGATTTCTAAAGATGATGATGTTTTTGTTTGGACTTTATCAAAATCTGGCAGGTACACTCTTACAGAAGGTTATGCTAAGCTTATCAACAGAGATATGTATCAACTTTGGTGGTGGAAAATCTTATGGAAGTTGAATTGTCCTCTTAAGAAAAAAATATTTTGTTGGTTCCTCCTTTCAGGTAAAGCACTCAATTGGGATGTACTTATCTTGAAAGGAAGAGAGGGACTTGGCTTATGCTACCTGTGCAAATAGGCTGAAGAATTTAATTTCCACATTGGAGTGGAATGTCCTTTTACACAGACTATTTGGCTTATCATTGAGGATAATCTGAAATTCAATAATCTTTGGCATGGGGAATCTGTGTCAGTATGTTTCAAAAATTGGGTTTTGAATGTGGAAGTGACTAATATTAAAGCTTTAGCTATAATTGTTTTATGGTTCATCTGGACAGCCAGGAATATTTCCTTATCTTCTGCACAGGTATCTTGCTATAGTTTGGGTATGTTGAGAAATATACCACAAAAACTTTTTGTGGATGCTTCTAGAAATATCTTTGTGGAAGATGTTGACAAAACCTATGCATGGGGTTTTTTTGATGGATCAGCTGTCAGAGATCCTCATATATGTGGAGCTGGAGGTATACTTTATCTTTCAGTTGATCATTTTTTTTACCTTTAAAGCTGGACTTGGTATGGGTACTATCAATTTTGCAGAATTGTATGCCCTCAAGCTTCTTCTTTCCTTGGCTCGTAGGCATTCTGTGGATAAAATTCAGGTTTTCGGTGTGTTGAGGCCTGGAAATTCGCAGGCGGAAACAGTAAGGGATTCTCCCCAATCAGCGTTCCCAACTAGCCCGCTGACTGTTTGGTATAGGGAATCCGTCCGGTTTACGGTCCGGCTACCGTAGGTCAAAGTAACAAACAAAGGCTTTACCGGTTGCGGCCCGGCCCATCGAGTTTTTTTTTTTTTGTATTTTGACTTAAAGGAATGATATGCACGTGCCTAATTAAATGCAGGCTGGTTTAAATGCAGGGGGCGGTCACAAATTGATGCGCAGGTTCTTACCTCTCGTCTTATGCTCACAAGCAAACAAACCAGATATGAACAGAAATAACTAACTATCTAAACTATCCCTAGGGAGCGAGGCTATCATCTTAACCGAGCAATACAAAATCACATACGGTAAGAAAAATCACAGATAGTTGATACTTTTCCCACAGCACATGAAAAATACAAACATTCAAATAACCAGTTAGCCGATCATTCTATAACAACAATTATTGCTCATAGTGCAAATGCATCCCAGAAAAGACTGCAAAATGATTAACAAGAACTTAGGTTCGAAACATCAAATATCCTTTCAGTGCATGAAATACAGCTGAACACGAAATAGTTCTTCTTCAGCATTATTCATTGAATAGCATTGGTGCATTTCACTTCTTTACTCTTTCCAGCAGAAAAAATTGCAGTTCACTTCGCAAAACGAAATAGTTCCTCTTACAAGTCAACAATTACAAAATTTTCTAAGGGAAAAAGCCCTCCTTTCATCGAGCTTCCCATTACTTAAACTACAACTGATGTCATCTGGGTTCCCTCAATGCGTCTTTTCAATGCCCTTGACGATTCAGTTTCTTTCCTTGTCGTTTCACCTTCTCCATCATTTCCACAGGCGTTTATTTTCTGACAGTAACCGCTAAAAGAAAAGGTCCCATCGGCACCTTGGTCATTCGTTCACGTTGTCCTTCCCGGCGCGATGCTCTGCTTCAGCGATTCATGAGATGATATCTGCATACAAACTTGGTGCATTATCCATTGAATTCAGACATTAGGCATCCATAATTTTAAAATTATAATGATATATTCACAACGAGCTAGCCTAGTTCATCCGGGTGAGGAACTGTAGAGGCTCGGAACGGCAACGAAAAGGTAAATCGGCAGTCGGGCAGTTCTTAGATCGGATGAGACAAGGTTCTTACACCGGATGGGAGAAAGCTCTAGGAGCCGCAATGGCGGGGGAGTGCCAGAAGATGGGAAGCGGAAACACGGGCATCGTAGGTGATCGGGCGGCGGAGAGGAGTGGATCGGACAACAGACTACTCTGCCACCCGCAACGGCAGACGGAACGCAGGCTACAAAAAGGCGACGGATGCTAAAAAGGCGGAGTTCGGGTGTTGGGTGAAACTCACGTCGGGGCCCGACTTTATCTCCCCAGCCGCAACGTCGGGTGAACCGGAACTCTGGGGCAAGCGATTCACAACCCGAATCGGGTGTCGGAGAGAAATGGATCGGACGGAGACTTTGGTCTAAGAGCCGCAACGGCGAGTGATATAAGACTCCACTTCTTCCAAAAGAGGCCCGATCCAAAGGGAAGAATTAACAGCGCTAAGGTTCAAATGAGGCCAAAAAACCAAAATTTCGCTAAGGTAAACCTTCACACTCTTAAAAGTGCTAAAACCGATCTCACGACTCACATTGAACTGAACGCAACCAGCCAACAAGACGGACGCTCAACTTTAAAGCAAAGATACTCAAAGACGCCAAAATTCAACCTTAGATTCAAGTAAATCAAGATAAGGAGGGGTCCCAGAATTTAAGTGAAAAACTGAAGTCGGGGAAAAGGTTGCGGCAGCAACAACTCGCGATTTCCTGGTGAACCTAGATCTCTGGGTGGTTTCTCCCTTGAAAAGCAGACTATCCTACAACAAATGTATTCCTTGAATTCTTCCAGCTAGATATATTTCTCAATAACAGAAACGTGTACCTTTATCGTTGATATCAGTCCACTTTGGGTGATGAAAGTCAAGATTCTAGAGTCCGGATAACTCTGCTGAGGCCAAAAAATGAGTTCATTATTAATTTTCCTTCCGGTAGCTCGTAACATGGGACACCACAGGATTGTAGCAGATGATAAACAGAGATGTTCATTTGTTTCTCATTCCCATGCCATCTTAGCAACTTTTGTGCTTTTCGGATTTTATCCTCTTTTAATGAGAGTCTTTATGCATGCCTTTCTTACTGAATTTTAATTCAGGATCCTCTATCCCATAGTGCCCTTTTGTGTGAGTGATGTGCTTAAGGTTTCCACTCACGGACAGAGAGGATCATTGGCAAATTAGTACTTTATGGTCTGGATTTAGCTTTGGAGCATGATGCTTTTATAGGAATTCTGACTCTTATCTGCCTTTTGGCATTTATTATCCGGCATGGGAGCATTTAGATTTAACACCCTGTTCATCTTGCTATTCTCCATGGGTCCTCTGTCATCGCCCTTTAGATTTTAAGTGTAAAGTGCGCGGAGCCTCAGCATAGTATTCTAGACTTTTGAGTCTGATTGATCTTACAGGAGCTTAAGTAGGACCTCAATGCGCACAAAGATTTCGAGAAGCTAGTTAGTGGAAGGAATTCACATGGAAAACCACAGTCTAACTATTCAACAAATGTTCACCATTTCCAGAAATGTGAGGTTTTCCACATAACCACTAGTTAACTACCTTTATTTAAAACAAAGACTGCCTTACAACAAACAAAATCATAACTCAACAATAGTTTATTTATGTACAAGTCAAAAAGCTCAAAAACTGCTCAAGAAAAATAAGGTTTGAGAACCAGCCCATTGACTGGCAAGTTTTCCTCCCATCCCTGTAAATCTTGTAACATATAGGTAGCAGGGCCAATTTTAGCGGTGATTTGAAATGGACCCACCCATAACTGTTGGAACTTAGTGTGCTTCCCTTTCTCGTCATGGGGATGATCCCATTTGAGGACCAGGTCTCCTACTTCTAAGTCTTTCTTCCCGGATTTGTGCTTGTCAAACCATCTCTTCACTACCCCCTGCTACTGTTGGAAACGTTCTCTAGCTTTGGATCTGGCCTCCTCCGCTTTCAGAAGATTATATATTCTGACTTGGAGAACTTCATCATCCGATCCCCTAGACTCCTG
>LPNX010387147.1:83948-97597 GCA_001517045.1 Pseudotsuga menziesii
ACATTTAAGATCCCGTCTTGTCTTATCCTTTATGGCGGCCGCGTGGATAGTCCAGCCCACCTCGACAGTAGAGAATTTAACTCCCCTCAGGATCACATTGAAGTGCCATTCCTCCTCGCACGAACGAGGGACTTCTTACTCTGTCTCCATGTCAAACCTTAGCCTTATCCTGTCTCATGGTTACACTGCGGGTTTGTATTCAGACTCTGCCATCCTTCTGCAAGAGGCAGATGAAACTGGAATAGGGAGTTTGCAGGTTCCTCCTTGGCATAAGCGGCCTTCTATCGTTGAAGAAAATCTCGTTCAGTTTTCCCTCTGTCAACGTTATTACCCTTTAGATCATTGGGGAATTGAATCTCAGGCTGAGAATTGGAGTAGCTCAGCCCTCCAGCAAGCAAATCATCAAGAGTTGGCAGAGGTAGCAGTTTGTCCCTTGCAGTCGCAGCTGTCTCGCTTGGATATTTCGTCCGACCCAGGCATTATGGCGCATTTGGGTAATAACCTTGGATTGCAGGATATCATGAAGAACTTACGAAGGTTATATGAGTTGACAGCTATAGGGGTTAAGGAGAGTAGAGACACAGCCAAGGAAATAAAGGAAATGAGCGACACTGTTAGCAGGACATCTCAGGAAGTCAGCAACAATGGAGCCCGCACAGACGACTTGGAAAGCAATCTGCTAGAAATTCTGGGCAGAGTTGAGCGCATTGAAGAAGATATTCAAAGGCTCGTTTCAATGAACCAGGAGAGCAGGGTCAATGGCGTCAACGACTCAGCACCCCAGCCTATGGAAGAAGAATCTGTTCAGCAGTCCCGTCCTCAGAGAGGCAAATGAATTTTATAGCCTGTTTTATGTTCAGTTTAGTAAGGGGATTATGTTTCAATTTTGTATGAATTATGTTTTTCTGCACTCTGCTATGTAGACAGTTTGTAAGGGTATTCACTACCCGGTTAGTATGCAGCTCAGAAACAATATTTTGCTCTCTGTTTTGGGAGATAGACCATGTTTGGCTTGTCGTTTTTATGCCGTGTCGGCCTTATATCTTCCTTCGGAACTGTAATGAATGGCTGTGCACAGCCTGATAATACAACCCCTTTTCTGTTTCTGTTAAAAAAAAAAAAAACAAACAATAAACTCACAAATTAATAAAGTGGTACGAACATACGGGGTCGTTTTATTTATTTTGTATAAATAAAATCATGATAGGTATTATCATTTACATCAAGAACTGAACAAATAAGAAATTGTTACATAACCTAGGGGGGTCGTATAATATTATTTAAATATCAAATTAAAACATACATGTTTGAAACACGGGACGACTGTAATTCCATCAAAGATGACATCCATTATTTCCCCAAAAATCTCCACATTTAAATTTATAGAAACACTGAACCAAAGTGGCGATAAGCCCATCAAAGAGGGCACCCACAACTTTGTAAATCCATAAAACTATACACAAAAAAATACTTAACAACTACGGTGGAACAAAGAGTCTATGAAGCCCACTTCCTGTAGGATAAAAATCCATAAGGGTTAAATAAATTTACATTCTAAAACTTATCTTGAGTATGGAGAAATTCCTTGCTCCTACACGACCACGATTTTCTAGCCAAGAGCCACCTGCAAAATTAGACGATGAGTGGAGGTTAGATGCTGGTTAATCTAGAGTGGCTTATCCATATTATAAATAGAGAAGAGGGTGGTTTTACTCACCTTAGTGTTTAAAGAAGTGGGCTTCGAAGGAGGTGGCCCTCTTGTTATTCTTGTCGGCTTCCCAAACCTACAAACACCAACATTTTCAGTCAAAACTATAATAAATTTTATTTGAAAGACTGAAAATAGAAATGACTGAAGTTATTTTTCATTACCTTGTTAGATGAAAAGAGGGCCAGGGGTTGGATCCTCTTGGATTCCCTTATCCATCTTCTTCCTGCATAGCAAAATGATAAACCTAGTTATTCTTTTGACAGAGTCCTAAAAATTATTTATTAAACAAATTTCAAAACTGAGCAAGGTTTGTTCAACTTACCAAGTTAAATGTAGGTGCAATACCGTGGAACGTTGGTCTAGTTTCAAATCAAAACAAACTAAAAAATACATAACTATATGGGGGCATAACCACTGAGAAATCCTCCAAAACACCTTAGAAGAAAACAACAAGTGAAATTTTACAAACTGGGTAAAGGTTTAACGGGTGAGACTACTCAGCACAGACATGGAATGAAGAGATTCCCTCCAAAGGAGTTGCAGACCAAATAACAATGAAGTGAAATGTTTGGACAGTCCAAGAACCATAATTAAAACCCTAGAAAAATCATTTCCATCATGTAGGATAAGTGCAGGGTCGACATTGAATCTGAGGTGATATTTTAAATGCCTGGATGCACTGTCAACTCACAGTTAGGATAAAACTTTATTGCAAAGGTTAACCATCGTACAACTAAATCATAATCTTGTACCTCCCTTTGTATCGCAGAGTTAAGAAATTATGTTTTTTTTAGCAAAAACTGAAAAAGGGTTTCTATAAAATAGGCTGTGCACAGCCATTCAATACAGCATCAGCAGGGAAAGGAAATCCTGCATTTCAAAACTGATACACATTGGGCTTATCCCATAAGTTTTCCAACAAACTGCATACAAAATTCGTCCAAAGTAGCTAATGTCTCGGGTAGTGTATACCCTTACATATTGATTACATAAAAGGAGACAAAAAAACATATATCCATGAAAGAAAAGAAGGCTAAGGATTGCCTCTGGGGTGCCTGGGCTGAACAACTGATTCTTCTTCCATTGGTTGAGCCACTACTGCAGTTGCTCCTTGAACTCTGCTTCCCTGGTTCATAGTGAGTAAATGTTCAAGATCTTTCTGGATCCTATCGATTTTCCCCATCATCTCACGCAGGCTGCTTTCATTGTCGTCGATCATGGAATCATGGTTACTGATTTGTAGCGAAGTGTAACTTACAGTTTCCTCCATTTTTTTGATTTCCGGAGTTGTCTCCTTGTTGTCCATGACCCCAATTGCAACCATCTCATACAAATGCTGCAAGTTCTTCTTGATGTCCATGATACCAGTGTTGTCTCCAGCTTGGGCCATTTTGTTAGGTTCCGCGGGGAGCACAAGGCGAGCAGCAAGATCACTGTCCAGAGTGATAGCCAAGGGGGAGAGAAGATGGTTTAGAACATTAAGCTCATGTTGCAACACAATTCCCCCGTTGCTTTCCGAATAAGCCAAAGTTCCCACGGCGCCCTCCTACCACCTAGTGCAGAGGCAGCCCAAGACTCGACTGATACTGCTAGAAGTTGTGCCCAAATCCGGGCCTGAGGACCAAGACGTGACGGGGTAATCACAGAAGCAGTTGACGAAAGCAGCGAGGGCTAGCCTCTCTTTAACAAAAGAACGAGTATGAGGGAGGGAATTCCACGGGAATCCCAGCAGCCTCCCTCCGTCGAGACCTGCTACCACATTCCAGAGTAGATTCACTGCTTCAGGAGAGCCACAAAGGACCAGGGCAGAATGAAAATGCCTGATATAGTGAGACGGCATAATGGAGAAGGAGGTGAGAGAGAAAACATGTGAGAGGATAAAACAATTAATCGAAGTCCTGGAGGATTTAATGACTGCTAAGCTTGAGAGAGGGAAGGGACCAGAATGAGACCACGCGGGAAATGGAGAGGAGAAGTCCGAACGGGGAAATAAATGCTTGAAGCCACCAAGGAGAAAGTGGAAGCCAGTTGGATGGAGGTAGGGCGAGGCAAGGAGGAGAAGGGGGGAAAGGGGACAGGTAGGAGGGATAGGAAAGGGGAGGAAGATGGAGAGATAAGGGAAGGAGGACAAGGAGAATGGGGAGAAGAAAGAAGCAAGGAGGCTAATAATGAAATGGGGGAGAGTTAGACTCTTTTTTAAATGAATTTGATTGTTGAAGGGTTGGAATGGGGACTTCCAACACCGCATATTAGGGAATAAATTTGAGAGTGGGGTGATTTCCATCGTGACTATACTGTCCTTGTGGGAAAGAGGATCCCACATTATCCAGGCTGTCTGGAGTTGAGTTATTGTGCCGGAGAATATGGAAAGCTTCATAGTTGCTGGACATAAGAAGCGTGGCTTTTTCATATAGGCGTCGACATTTAACAGCTCCCGTATTGTATCCATTGATCAATTTGTAGATGACATGCCTAGAGTCCCCAAGAATCAAGGCCTTACGAATTTTCTTGGCATTGAGAATATGAAGGCTCTGGATAAGAGCCAGCCACTCAGCTTCATTATTGGTTCTGTTACCGAGCCCCCACGTGAAGGTATGTTCCACATGTCCTCCGGGATTCAGGAGAATCCCCCCCGCACCTGCCTCCCCATAATAAATTATGTTATAAACATGTCGAAGGTAGTAAAGCCATGAATCAATCTCGACTATGATATAAATCCCATACTCCCAACCTCGTTTAACATATTAAATCAAACATTTAAAATTTACCTTGCTCAAGGATCATGGTGTATACCATGGATCGAAACATAAAATAATTCCGTGCCTTTGTAATGGGATCAACACTATGGTGCTTAACACCATAGTCTCCCAAACCTTCCTTTCTTCTTAAACACCTTGCACCTAAGCACCATGTTTTGTGAGTAAGGGCATGAAGGCTAGGGCCAAGAATTAGAGTTAGGGATAAGCAATCCCTTAGTAAAAGATATCACAAGATAAATGTAGGACTGCTAAAAATATCACCTTCAGGTGTGACGACATAATGTTGAGAACCATGCAACATACGTATATTGTATAACTTGTCAAATATTAGTAAGAAACCAGTATATGCCACTATATAATTTAAACGACAAAGTATTCATGTTGCAGTCACTAATACATGCTAGGTTATTCACTTGGATTTTATAGATGTTTACATATTTATATCTATATTGATTTTTTTATTGTGAAAATTAGAGGTGTGTGACATAATGATATCAGAGCATGGTTACAACACTTGGCCTAAACAATGCCAACACTGAAGTAGATAAAACAAGAAAACTAATTTTATTCTATTGTGGTTTGATTCTCTTGCGAAATAGGAAGAGAAGGATAACTTTGTTTTTGCAGGAAATTATGGAAGATGTAGGAATGTCTACGAAAGAAGAATGAGTCATCCTAGAAATCTCATGAACAATGAAGAGGGTAATCTAAGGGAGGGTGAAATTTGGGTAAATCTTAATGAGAGTCGAAACAACAACCCATCTGAGTTACAACGAATTATTAAAGAATTAAGGGCAGAATTAAAAAGAGTTAGAGAAGATAATGAATGTATACTGAAATCACAAGAGGATTTAAATGACATTTTAATCGCCAAAATACAAAGTAATGAAAAAGAGAAACACAAAGAACCTAAACTTAATATGGAAAAAAATACACCTTACAAACGTAAGGGAAGGAAGATGGAATTTTCCAATCATGGGGCTGAATCTTCTAGTGAGGAATCAGCCAAGCACCATATAGAAAAACATGAGGATTCTAGTGAGAGTAGTGATAGTAATCAAAAGAAAAATAAGTACAAACCTTATGAAGAAATTTCTGGATAATTTGAAAAGATTAAACCTCCTATGTTTAACGGTGAGATCAAGAAAGGAGAAGAAGCATAAGCTTGGTTATCTAGAATCAAGAAATATTTCCAGATATATAACTATTTCGATGAATTAAAGGAAAACATGAGCATCTATAACTTAACTAGAAAATAAAATATTTGGCGCAAGATATCAAAAAGGTAAAATGTATAAAAGAATGTTATGTAACATGGAAAACCTTTAAGAAGCAGTTTAAACGAAAGTATCTTTCAAAATAGTACTATGAAGTAAAACAAAGGAATTTTACAAATTAAGGTTAGGTGCTATGACCATTAAATAAGTTTGTAGTAAATTCCTAAATTTACTTTGTTATGTACCTTATATAATAGATGAAAAACCAAAATTACAACGCTTTCTCAACTGATTTCCTCTCATGTTTAAAGAGAGGTTTGACTATGAAAAATCATAAGCACTGGAAGAGGAAATGAGGAAAGCAAAATTATGTTATGATCAAAATAAGAATAAAAGAGAAAATGTACCTAACTAGAAAAATAAAATATGTGACAACTTTGATCAAAGAAAGAAGAATACTAAGTTTTAAAAAAATACTCGGAATAACTACAAAGGGTATCAAGGCTATAATTATAAACGTTTTAAGCCACAAAACCCTACAACAAAAGAAAGAGAACCTCCGACTACTTTTAATAAAAGCACTACACAGAGGGAACCATTAAAATGTTGGGAATGTGGCGAGCCACATTATTTTAAGGGTTGTCCCAAAAGAAAGAATTTTTTTAATAATGTTCACTCCATTCAAGAAGCTGTTATAGTTAGAGATATGGTAAGAAGCATGTGCATAATCAGTGTTGCATTGGAGAATTGAAAAGCAGACCATTAGACTTCAATGGTCTAAATTGAAGGTATGATAAAAAGTCAACCCATTTCTATAGTAATTGATCCAGGTGCAAGTTTGAGTTATGTATCACCTAGGATTGTTGAATTGTGTAAATTATCATAAGAAAATTTTGAAAAATCTTGGCTGGTACAACTAGGCATAGGTACCAAACGAAAGGTCACTAGTTATGTGAAAAAATATGAAATTATAATGAATGAATACATGTTGATCTAAATATCTTACCATTAGGTTCTTATGATTTTCTAATAGGAATGGAATCGATCGAAAAACACAAGGTTATGTTTAATTGTTATGATAAAACGTTTACATGCATGGATGATAATGGAAATACAATTAAAGTAAAAGGAATTCCCAGAAAAGTTACGATCAGATAAATATTTTCCTTGTAGGTGGAAAGATCTATATGTAAGGGATGTAAAGTATTTGCAGTCTACATAATGGATGACAAGGATAATGATAACAAACTTAAAATAGAAGATACACTGATCTTAAAATATTTTAAATCCATATTTACGGAAGAAGTCCATGGACTACCTCTGAAGAGGGACATAGAATTTACAATCAATTTGATACTGAGAGCGATACCAACATTGAAATCTCCTTATCGGATGAATATAATAGAACTTACATAACTTAAATCACAATTGAAAAAACCAATTGATAAAAAGTACATTCGATCTAGTGTTTCCCCTTTAGGAGCACCAATCTTATTTGTAAATAAGAAAGATGGAACTTTAAGATTATGCATAGGTTATCGACAATTAAACAAGATGACTATAAAAAATTGATATCCTTTACCCTAGATAAATGATCTATTCGATCAGTTTTGATGGGAAAAAATCTTCTCCAAAATAGATTTAAGGTTCGGATACCATCAGATACAGATAAAGGATGAAGACATCTTTAAAACTGCTTTTAAAACCCGATATGGTCATTACGAGTTTGTCATAATTCCTTTTGGTTTAACAAACACGCATGCAACTTTTATGTCTTTAATAAATAATATTATGAGTAACTACTTAGATAAATTCGTAGTCTTTTTCATTGACGACATATTGATTTACTCAAAGAATAAACAAAAACATGAAGAGCACCTAAGAATAATTTTACAAGTGTTAAGAGACGACAACTATTTGCCAAGTTTATCAAATGTGACTTCTTTAAATACAAAATTCAATATCTAGGGCACATAGTATCTAAAGATGGAATATGTGTCGACCTTGAAAAGATTAAGGCTATCACTGAATGACCAGTTCCTAAACATGTAACTAACATAAGATTGTTCATGGGGATTATGGGTTATTATCGAAAGTTTATTGAAGAATTTTCTAATATAGCCCACCCCATAAATTCACTATAGAAGAATTGTAAGAAATTTAATTGGAGCGAAAAGTGTACTGAAAGTTTTAATAAAATAAAACACTTGTTAACCACCGACCCTTTCGTAAAAATTGTTGATCCTATTAAATATTTCGTCGTATGCACCGATGCATGTAAGGAAGGATTAGGAGGGGTGTTAATTCAAGAAAAATACATCGTGGCCTATGAATCTAAAAAGTTAAAATAACATGAGAAGAACTATGTTACACATGACTTAGAGCTTGCTGCAATTATACATGCACTAAAGATGTGGAGACACTACCTCATCGAAAGAATTATTTTCTAATGTCACGTAACATAAGTTTAAAATACTTGTTTGATCAAGAATACCTAAATGCTAAACAAGCTAGGTGGTTGTCCTTTTTAATTGAATATGCTTTCGAAATAAAACATATAAAAGGGAAAGAGAAGAAAGTTGCGGATGCTTTAAGTCATCACGAATCAAGTAAAAAAAGATTTTAGTTTTAATGGAAGAGGGTTACTGCTACATAAAAATAGATTATACATACCAAATGCAGTAGAAATTAAATTAACTATTATGAATGAGTTACATAAACGACCATATTCAGGACACCGTAGATACAAGAAGATAATCACTATGATCAGAAAGGACTTCTTTCAGCACCGTGTATCATCCACAAATGGATGGAAAAACTCAAGAGTAGATAAAATCCTATAATACATGCTTAGGATGTATGTAATGGACAATTCGGGTAAGTGGGAAGATTAATTGCACTTAGTAGAATTTGCTTACAATAATCATTTTCAATTATTGGCTAGAATGATTCCTTTTGAAATTCTATATGAACACAAATGTAACACTCCATTTTCTTGGAGAAGTCCAAACGTTAGGTTAATTTTAGGACCTAAATTGTTAAATAATATGGAACTAATAGTGAAACAGGTACAACAAAATTTGAAAGCTGCCCAAGACATGCAAAAGAGTTATGCTGACTTGAAAAGAACTGCTCGAGAGTTCTATGTAGGTGAGCATGTATATATAAAGGTAAAAACCAAGAAAATATCCCTAATACTGGGCAATTATTCAAAATTGGTACCCAGGTATTGTGGGACATTTGAAATTTTGGCAAAACTAGGGCTGGTAGCATACCAATTAGCCCTACCGCCTACGATTAATGTACATAATGTTTTTCAAGTTTTCATTTTGAAGAAGTAGGTTCATGATGCTACTCATGTGATTGATTGGAATGCTATTCAGTTGGAACCCGAAGGAGAGTTATAGGGAGGACCATAGTGTATTCTCGATAGGAGATAACGTTTACTCCGGAACTGTGCCATCGGACAAGTCAAGGTGCAATGGAATCACCTTAGTCCGGAAGAGTCCACTTGGGAATCAGAAAGGGATATGTGGTAGGAATATATGATCCTATTTCAAGATGAAATGATGGAAGAATAAATACAGAAAAAATAATAACACCGAGTATGGTGTTATCCTCTAAGGGGAGGTGTATGTACTACACCAAATTTAAATAAATTGTTGTTATTCTTTTTGAATATTTTTTACAAGAATTAAAAAATAAATGTAATGGATTATTCTTTTATTAATTAAAAATATTGGAGGGAATTAGAACGGAAATAGCTATTGAAAGAGTGTTTGCTGGCCCATAAGAGGAAAATACAAGTGGTTGAAGCTGCTGAGTGAGAAATCAAGATGGAGGAGGCATCTTCCCGAAAATCAGGTCACTATTGTTTGTGGAGTGTTAAAGAGAAATAGGATCATAAATGACCAAGTCCTAGAAAAAATACTATATAATATATGGCAGGAGTCTAGCAGTGGAGGAGGAACCTATGTGTCAATGCAAGAGATGGCACATTCAGTGGATTTTTCTGTTGTGGTTCATAAAATATGATGAAGGGTTTTGGAGCAAGTGAGACTTGGCTGCTCTAGGTGTTGATTGGGAGGAATGACTATTTCATTTATGTTTTCTCGATAGTGGTTCCAGGTTCCTTATTCTACTTCTTATCTATTTAAAACTAGTTACAATAGACACTCAAGTTAACTATGAATCATGTTTATTTCTTTTTACAGTAACACTTCTATGCAACTGCCTCAAATATTGTTCTTATTATGCATTTGATTCAATTATCTTTTTACTATATATCTGATCCAAATATCTTTCCTATTGATATATTTATGTAAAGTAAACTGAGATTAATTAGTATTCATAGATTCGTGATCTTAAGTGTTCTTAATGAATCTCTGTTTGGACATCCATACCCAAATCAAAGAATTCATATACGTAGTAATGTTAATACAACTAGTAAATTGAAACACCGGATTATCTTAGATCTGGTTAAATGTTCTAGATTCATATGGATTTCCTGTTAAAAACTAGTTAAATTTATTTATGTCTTACATAAGAAACTTTCAATATTTATTATAACAAACTCACAGAGATAATGCTAAAACAAACCAAAAAAATTAACACATCATAGTATTCTTTTGCATAACCTGTCAATCGAAGGACCATAAACCATTCATTTAGGAATTTTCTTAACAGGTTAAGAGCTTATAGTCTTCCATAAATCTTATCTTAAACATATCAATGTTATTGCATCTCAAAAAACCCAACACAAATTGAGATTACCAAGGTCAAAAGGTGTAATCATAATACAATAAAATTTACTTCACCCAATAACCAACAATCCATGACTGAAGTAGAGTAGACAAAATATTATAACTAAATCCTTTATATCTACTATAAAAAATCACGTGTAATGTCCCCTTTTTGGAATTTTTTTAAAATGCCCAATTTTCCAATTTTTTTCTCAATTTTGGCTCTTGACTAGTTTTGATGTCTAGACCTCCAAATTGACCCAAATGCTTCCAAATTTTCTTTCAAAGTGCATGAATGATAATATAACTTAAATATAATTCTCATCTATGTTTTTTGACCTCCCAATTACATCTACAAACTTTTTTAATGTTCTGTTCAAAGTAGGAGCCTTTACTAGCAAATTGGGGCTCCAATTCCCCCTCGGGCAATTACCAGAAATGGCTTCACAAATGATCCCAAAGTCACTTGAATTTCTGAATAGAGGATGGGTATGTGTAATGGAAATTTTTAGAGTCTCATATGCATCATGGTTCAGTTTATACAGTCTGTTATGACTCTTACCAAAACAACTCCCAAGTCACAATTTTGACCCTTGGGGAAAATGCACCAAATCTTCTCCCAATGCAATAAATATGAGTAAAATGTATTCCAATGATTAAGTGATGAACATCAGAATTTAAATACACATTAATTACAGTCCATACATCATACATTTATCAGATATACATTCCTCCATTCGAAATAATAAGCATCACCATGGCATATATCAAAATAGAGTGGAAATGGTCATTGTTTTCTCATTAAAAGTCATTTTGACATACAACTCTTGGGAATTTTGACTTAAATTTTTTTGAGAATGAATAACAGAGAATATTGAACTGATTCCAATCATAAATGGACAATTAAATGCTCTCCTAATTTGAAATCATCAGTATTACAATTGTTCATAACAAGATAGTGGGGAAATGACACTATTTCTTCATTGTTCAACATTTTTAGATGAATTATTTTGGGTATTTCGACCGGATAGTATTCTGAACGTGAAATACAGAGGAAATACATCATAACATAAGATAATGGGCATTATAATCTTCCCCAAAGAGATCAATAGCTCACCCAAAGCGCAATCCCTCCATTGGCATGAATATGGTGTGAAAACTGGAAATAGTTAAGAGAGAGTGCTGCAATAGAAGAATACACATGCTTTCCTGTAGCTTACAAATGCAAATAAGAATCCATTAAAGTTCCATGAAATACCCGAGTGGCCTTTCCAAACAACAACTAGGATGGGAATCTTTCACCCTCGAAATTGGCTTAAGGAAGAAAACTAGTCATCCACTAGCTCTCACAATTCACAAATGAGCAAAATCCTCTTCTCATGGTTGATACCTGCATTTTATAAACAATATTTGTATTATAAGGTTTCAAATCCATCCATAAACCAAATCCAAGTCGAATTGGTGTGGCTGCTCATGCTATGCCATGTGGCCTCTCTCTTCACCTTCCCTCTTCTCCCAAATTTGAGTAGGAACATCTTGGCCTTCTCCAACTCCCAAATTCGGCCTCTAAGATGCTCTATTTAGTCCTGACATGTCATTATGTTAGTATGTCAGCCTTCATATCTGACTTGTGTCATACCTATGATAGAATCTCCATCATTGGTGTCATAGATGTCATAAATGTAAGGGGAATCTAGCGAAGTGTCCATGAAACTCCCATTTGTCTCTTACTCTCCCATGTAAGTTACAATTCATCCCAATTTCGACCTATGAAGTATATGGATAAGTATATTAACATTATAATCCATACAAAAACATTGGACTTCCCATATATTCAACTTTGCAAGAGAAAGATACCATTTAACATAGGAATTCTAGCTAATGTGGGCCCCATAGTCTCCATGTGTCTTCATGCTCCATTGCCACTTCCATTTTCTATTGTATTTATTTAATAAGATAAATTATTAAATATTTATCCCCTTCTAATGTCTAAATATCATTTATTATCCTCCTTATTCCAAATCTCAAAGCTTCCACCCCCAAGCTAGGAAACTAGTGATTTTCCACCTTGGCAATTATTTGACTTTTGACATCCCTTTGAAAACTTTCATGAATATGGAAAATGTGAGTAGGCCATTGTGACATAATTTAAAATTTGGGACATTGCAAATCCTCCCTTCCCAATATTGCTTGTCCTCAAGAAATTTCAAACATGGTTGTTGAAGAACCTGCTTTCTGTATGATTCTTTGAAGTTGCCACTAAGCACGGGGACTTCACTTAGTGAACCTGTTACATAGCACGTGCGATCGTGGGATATTAAAGAATACCCTTAATTTCAAGAGATATTGACCCAAACTCTTTTTGTTGAAACCCCCTCCCAATACTTAAAACCTCCTCCCCACCCCTTTTTATACCTCAATCCTTATAAACCACCCTACCCACCCCCACCTTAAACCCCTCATCCCCCCAATACCTGCAATATATTGGTTCAATTTTTTATAATTTTAAAACCCACAATATGAAATAACGTGATAGGATATTGGTCAACAAGTGAAGCCCCCTTGCCACTAAGCTGCCCACTTTAAGTCTTTTAGATTCCATGAAGATTTCAGAGACGAACCACCATGCTTGCTGCTGCACTACTCTTATTAAAATCACCTTATTAAGTCTGAAATCCATCTCCCATACTTCTTGTTTCCCAAATAATTTCAAATCAATGGGACTAAAAACTATCCCAGGGTTCCATTTCTTGCATTGCCCTCCAACAATTAAGAGTGCTCTCTAACCCATACCATTTGGAAAGAGAATTCTTGGATCCCATTTTCTTGTATGCATCCTTCCAAACATCATGAGTGCACAATATATATCATCAAAGTATATAAAAACATAATAATAATGTACATCAAGGAGGTGCCTCACCAAGAAATCATGAAAGTGCTTATACCTCCCAATGAGTAGACTACCATTTGCCAAGTGCATACAAGCTTCAAGTGACCAATCAAATCTGCTCGAATGACATAGGTGTGGATCCCATGTCCTATAATTCTTCTCCAAAAGAATGTAATATGCATCAAAATAATAATCAGCCATTTTTTCTTTCATCCAAGAAGCAAATGAAGAACCTCCACCAAAATATGAACCAAATAAGGAGAAAATAAAACATGAAGACTTCAAGTGGCTCAAAAAAGTCTCATCAATACACCCATGAATATGTATATC
>LPNX010387147.1:106686-129332 GCA_001517045.1 Pseudotsuga menziesii
TGTTATTGCGCCGAGAGGCGCATTTTACAGCCCGGTATGAGGTAGAAGTGTGATTCCGTGCTCAACGTGGAAGTGACACGTGGCACGATGTCGGCACAATGTCGGCTCATGATAAATATATATTTAAATCTCCCACAATGTTGGCTCATAATAAATATATATTTGAAGCTACCACAATGTCGGCTTAAAGATTAAAATAGGCTTAATATCTATACACAGCAAAGCCCCGCCATAACTAGGCTTAATATCTATACACAATGCAAAAACATTTTTATGAAGAGGATTAATTGAGCAAGAAAATCATACGCCACAAATTAAGAAAGGCGTAAAACTAAAATCAATTCAAGGTCACTGTATAATCATTCGAAGCATTCAATATTATCTATACAATCTAAAATCTAATATTTCCTTAGGATCATGAATTTTATAGTTGAATCTGAATCTAAAGATTCAACCATGATTTTCTTTCAGGATTTTCTTTCCAGAACTATGACAACTGAAATCTAATATTGCCTTCCGATCATGAATTTTATAGTTGAATCTGAATCTAAAGATTCAACCATGATTTTCTTTCAGGATTTTCTTTCCAGAACTATGACGAATAAAAAGTAATTGGCATCTACAATTAATTTAAACTGAGTGGCATCACTTGCTTTATATTAACTATTCCTCACGGGTATCTACCTGTTGCTTTTTTTATCAATCTTACCGCGCTAAGTTTTTAACAAACAAACTCCAATGCCATCTGTGGCTCCTAACTATTCGTGCCTCATTGCTGACTGGAATTTCTAGACGAGAATGACTGCAACTAAGTGTCAGTTGCATGATCACCAAGTGCATAACTACGTAATACCTCTTGAATTTTGTCCAACCTAGACCTCCATTTCGATCTCGGTAAGATTTCTATCCCATAGGTTCTATTATGGAGTATAGAATAAAGACTAGCCATCAAGTCTTGGAACGGCTGAGTTAAGTCACATGCTAATTCTCCTTCCTTTGTTTGATATCCTTTAGCATCACAATCCATTGTTTCTTATATCTAGGTAACTAAAATTATGTGATTTCACTAGTTCAGAGACATATAAATAATATAATCTACAATCCCAGTATCCATCATTATCCCTATATCATTCCAATAAGCACATAATCCATGTGTAGTATACAATCCCAGTATCCGTCATTATCCCTATATCATTCCAATAAGCACATAATCCATGTGTAGTATATTTGATAAGGATAGACTGATAGTGTTGAACAATATTTCATCAATATTTGTTGCACAAACATGTAGATTTTTCTTGCCACAAAGTTCAATTCTGAAATACACAATAATGCATTTCCTTTTTAAATATATTGAAAAAATTTAAGGGTAGGCAAGGTACGATTTCTCGCTGGCGTATTTTCAAAAGGCTCAAAGGCTAAATGACTTGAAAAAAATAGTGCTCTACACAAACGCACACATAGACAGTGAACACAAAATGACAATGGCGAAACCTCATGCAATTTTGAATAGAAGATGCTCATGTAAATAATATTGGGTTTGGCGTTGTTTGAAATGATATAAAGGAAATCAAGAATGGCAACGGCAGAGCCCATGATCGTCCACCTTCACCATAGCAAGAGAGTGGTTACAGCGTCTGCTAAAACCTAAGTCAGTGCCAACTTTAAACGTGATCCTGTCAGGGTATTGACCATTGAAGGTTGTTCGAAGGAGGTGCTAGGAATTTGAAGAGATGTGAAGTATGGAAACATTATTCTAAGGGGACACCTCACATTTTACTAACATTAGAGACTGCATACCAGTTAAAACCAGCGTAGATCCAGCCTTACCTGGCTCTATCATGGGCTGAGAGGGATCAAATATTTCGAGGTGCAAACCCTTTTTTGGAGTGCAATTGTTGAAGCAGGGTTTGCACCTCTAAATATTTGATCCCTCTCGGCGAATGATAGAGCCGGGTAAAGCTGGATCTACGCTGGTAATATTGGAAAGTCTGTAGTGCTTCCAGGCCAAGCTACTACATCGCCAACAGCGCATCTTTCTTCTATCTGTACTACTATTTGTGAGTGCTTTGAACAATATCAAGAGCCAGATGGTGGGGGATTGTCAATTCCCATTGTAATTTGTTCTGAAGAGGTTGGAATCATGATATGCTTGTCCTACAATTTGAGGAAATATTCAAATATTGAGCATGATTATATATACGTGTTCATGACCAGGTACAGATGTATAGTTTAATCCTTATTAGTCATTTGACAAAATAGTCATATAAATAATCATGACCGTTACCTGTGGCAGTGCTGGACTTTGAACAAAATCCATGGATAAAGAAATAATATTTCACGCAACTTGCGGGGTGCAATAATCATGAACAAATTCTCAGAATAATTGGATATGAAAAGCTCTTATGTGATTAGACCATTTATGAATTTCTTCGTTAAGCTCTTATGTGATTATACAATTTATGAATTTCTTCGAAAAAGATGCAACGACTGCCAAAGACTTCGATTTTGGTTTTGACATTCTCTCTTTTTTTCTTCAGCAACATCATGATCTTGACTGGCTGTGCACTTTTAGACACAAATCTTAAAATGCTTCCTAAAAATAAGGAGATTATAGAGATTATAAATATATATATAATTATTCTTTGAACGTGTTCCGTGAATTTTTTATTTTGTATATGTAGTGTGGTCATGTCTCATCTGACCAGTAACACATAAGGCTACCAAGCCGGATTGGTAGCTTGAAAATCTTCAATGGCCGCTCGCTACAGTATTGCGTTACTTTTCATGGTATTACCTGGAGATGATGTAATCTCATTATCTGTCCTGTCCTTTTCTTTCAATTTTGTTCCCTGTAGCCGAAACAATCGCTTGCCAATCTCGCTGGTTGGATTGCGCTTTTCTCTTATAGGTTTTAAACAAAAATAAGTGTCTAAGGTGCCTAGTTTCAGGAGTGGTCGATTATAATATCAGCTTGCTTGTTATATTATAACTATATATCAGTATACTAATTTATTTTAGTGTTCTATATGTTTAGGTTTTACTAATTGTTTGTTATTGTTTATCACATGTAGATCCAGATATTTTTGATATATATATTTTTATAATTGTTTATTTCAAATTTAGAATAATGTTCATAAAATAAATATTGATAGTACATACTTGTTTCATCATCTTATTGCATTCTTGAAGGACCTTTTCTAGGGCAGATCCCCATAGTTCCCTTCATGCTTTGGAGATTGGTATACAACCTCAAGGCAGGTTCCATGCAATTAGGATAAGGGGGATATCATCCTTTGTGAGGACACTTGTGTTTCTCTATTCAAGAATTTTTTTGATATATCTTTTGTTGCAGTAGATCTAGTGTTAGAAACAATTTTTTTTTTGTCTTAAGTTGATATAATTTATACAAATATTGTCATAATATCTCTTCTATATAACAATAATAGAATGCAAATATTTATGATTGGGAAGAGTGGAATGGAACCACCAATCTTTAGCATTATATAATGCAGATGCTCTACCATTGAGCTAGCATCCTGCAACTTCATATACAAGAAGAATATTTGTATTTTTTAGAGTTATTTTAAAAACAATGAGCACAAAAAACCTATTTCACTTATTTAAAAGTAATTCTTATGAAGATTACAGTTATAATACTCATTCATCTTAAAATCATAGATACTTCCACATACTCTATATAAAAATAAAAATGGGGAAGAAAAAAAATGGACTTAATCAATGCCAGTGAAAGTGGTCAGCCAAAGTTAATGGCTTGTATTGGTCAATGCCATTGAAAGTGGTCAGCCAAAGTTAATGGCTTGTATTGGTCAATGCCACTGAAAGTGGTCAAACAAATCTCTTAGTTTATTATTATTATTCCAAACTGTGTAGAAATGTTATAGCGCGGTCTTATTAAGGATTCCATGCCAAAGGCAATGAATGCATACAATCAGTTCTTTTGCAATGCATATACCATAACAACCCTCTCCACCTTAATTACCACTTGAATAAAACTGGGGTGGTTTATACTTTATAATTTCAGACTGATGACATCTTGATGACATACTTTTTTTTTTAAGACAAGCTAAAATGGTAAAAATCATAAATATTGCCATCTTTGGAGCTTTATAAGCCTTGGGTGGATATAACGGAAGGAAATCCGATAAAATGGATATTTCATAATCCCTAGACATTTAAATTTCACTTTAATGGATGGTCCCTTCGTGGATATTTCGAAGCACAGTCATGCTTGCGAAAAAAATCTAGTTTTGAATCATAATTCAGGTTTCGGTCTGGGAGTAGATAGAACTCATAGGAAAAAGAATTTGCACTCATAAAAAAAACTGTTGAAAATAATCGTCAGTCTAATATCTTATACCGCTTTTAAGGTTATTTGAATAGATTGATAATTGTATGCTAAAATCTCTTATTATTTCAGTCATTTTCAAGTTACTTCATACTTCTAATTCAACTATGCTAAGTTGCGTACAATTCCTTGCTTGATATTTGATCTAAACTTCTGATAAGCCTAGGAAAAGGATCAATAGACTTATTTAGTTTACCATAAAAGGAATAAATCAACACACCCTAAAAACAATAGTAGAATATGGCTACATTTATCTACAAGCGAATGGGTTATTTAGCATGATTACCATCTTTTAGTGCAACAGATACAGAAACATTTGTTACATTTGGAGCACCAAACCACTCTTCGTGTGTCATTTCGCTGAGAGTGGTGGCATATAAAACTTATTCTCTCTAAAGATTAATTTAATGCTTTCTCTTCCTCATCAATATCTCGAGACAAAGAACATATTTGAAGCTCTTATCAAACACATGAAATGTAATTCAACACATGAGCACTTTTAAAGCTACAAGCTCCAATATCACACTAGTGAAATCCATAAGAGGAGAGTTGGAACAAAACAAAATGAAAATAGATAAAACAAAATCTAGTTTGTTAGTCATAACTGGTAGATAAGAATACCAAATCTATTAAGATAGAGCTTGCTCATGAATTGCCATCAGTAACTAGCAAACAAGATACAACCTACTACAAAAAAAAATTTAATAAAAAATTGCAATAGAAACAGAACTCAGATTATCTATTTGATCCCGGAGGAAATATAGTCACTTCTTTTTCCAGGGGATCAAACGAAAGTCCAACAATGAAGTGGAATGGATTTCATTATATATTGGCTTGGAATTGGTTGGTCAGAACAACATCACTAAAATCATTGTTTTTGGAGACTCAAAATAGGTTATCCAAAAAATGAGAAAAGGTTACATGGCGCTGCTAATTGTAAAAGAATATATGATCGCATAAGTCGCAACAACCCAAATCTTCATGCCACGTATTATCACGTACTCAAAGGAAATAACACCATAGAGGATAAGTTGGCCAATCAAGGCATAAAAAATAATTTGGTAACTGTTTCAATTAAGGGTCATCACTACCACAAGCATGTCCCTTAGGCCTCTCGATTTTTGGGGGTGTATGTCTTGGTCTCTACACATACTTACCCTCGTCTCCCTCCATCGTCGCATGTTCAACATGCATCCTTCGACAGGATAGCTATGGGTTTGTGGCGTTCTCGACCATGTGAAGAATTTATTGCACAGTCCTTACCTCTTGTTTTTCGAAGATTATGTCGAATCGTTGGCACACTTGATGGATCCTTCTAGAACGATGAGTTCCTCTTCCCTGTATCCTACCTTCTTTTGCGAGCCAAAGAATTCCATACGCTCGCATTCTCCTGGGTTCATTCTTTGGAGAAATATATTGGTATATCGTTAGCAAACTTGTTTAGCTCTCAGATCGTAGAGCGTGACTTGGCACATTTGTCTTCTAGTGACCCCATTGGTAAAGCGCCTCCTCTTGTCCCTTGGATTTGAGAGGATTCACATAGAACTCCCCGAACAATCTTTCAAATTGGTAAGGTCTTTCTGTTCAAAACTTCCACTGACAATTTCCATAGCGCCAAACTCCCTTGTCTACAAAACTTTCCTCCTATTTGTGCTCAGGTTCCTATGGCGATTTCAAAGGATATTGAGGAGATAAAAGATGCACTGTCTGAAATGAAAAATGGTATGCGTTGGATATACAAAATGGTGGCAACAGGCATCAATGAAAATAGGGAAGTAGTGACAGATGCAAAATATATGTCAAACCGGATGGTATGTCAAGAATCAAGTATATACGACAATACTCATGATCTCCATGAACTGATGGGAACAATAGGTCCATAATACAAGAAGAAGGTCAAAAGCTAACCAGTATGACCCAGTGCAGCCATTGCCAGGAAACTCCAACAATTGGTGATTATCAAATGGAAGAACTCGCGGTAGCTCAGTCGGTTCGTGGGAAAGAAGAAGAGAAAAAATAGGTCACCCCTCTTTGTTTGTTTAATGTTTTTTTGTGTTTTACTGAATAACTAGTTTTTTAACTAGTGCCCTTCAATGATCCGTAGGACCTCAATTTTAGTGCTTTAAAAGTTTGTTGTAAAAGAATGCGTGCAACAGGTTAATTAATGGACAATATTTAGCAGAAATTAAATGCTCAGAATAGGAATGAAGAACAAGACTGATAATAGATTCCAAGCATGAAAACACAGAAACAGAATTTGATAACGGAGTTCACCCCCTCCACTGGGCTACGTCTCTGGGTCCCTCTCCAATAGGAACCGATCCAATTAATTTCTTAAAATGGTACAAATGGTTCTGGAATAATCACACACTGGACATTAACAGTAAAGTCTTCAAGACCTCCTCTCTTGAAGTTACAAAACTGGACTTCAACGGCTAAAGAAGCCAAGTATAACTGAGAGTAGTCAACTTTAACAGGCAAAAAAAAATTAGAGACAGTTTTCACAGCCAAAATGCTTCTCCAAGCTCTTACGAACTGCGTCCCCTCCTCGTCCTCTCAATGAACTCCTCATTTATTACCCATCTTGGCCGTTGCAAAATGAGCAAAAACATCCAAGAAAGGGCGACTGTTCACCTCCTCCACTGTTCACCTCCTGCTGCCAAGTGCCTCGGCTGTTCATCTCCTTCCCACCGTTACAAAGGGCCAAACGCCAAAGAAATGCAACTGCTCGCATCCCCCGAAACACGGCAGAAAGATTTTTCACGTGCCATGTGCATTTACAGTGTTTGAATCGGAGGTTTTGATCATCCGTTCATCCGCCGTTGCGGAATAAGATAAGGATCAGGCTCGATATTTTCCTTCGACGAACCTGGTCTCAATCGGCTGTCGGCTGGTTTTTCGAATCGGAATCTTTAGTCATTTGGTTTCCTCCGTTGCGGCTTCCAGAAGGCTTTCATCTTCCAATCCGTCCGAATGCCCGTCGTTGCAGAAGGAAGAAAGCTTTTAAGCTTCCACCGTCTAATTTTTCACCCGCGGCTTCTTTGAACCATGTACCATATTGGATCTTAAAAGAGGAATAATCCACCGGATCAATCCTCCCCATTGGAGAGCTTTTGGACCACCAAAAGCCTGAATTATTCTGCAAGTAAGTGAGGGTACCACTTCCTCACCATCCCAATATCCATACATCCTGCCTTGCTTAGAATCTGGATATTAGTCTCCTTGTCTATGACCAAAGGAGGTTCATACCATTTAAAATTATTCACATATACAACTGTATTCATTGGAGATAAGCTCAAACAGAAAGACTGTTTACACTTATTTTTAAAGATCTCAAAACAATCATAAACAAAATTGAGCTTTTTACCTTTCAATCTTCCCTTGGTGATCTGCAACCAAATTTGCTTTCCAACTTCAAAAGGATGATGGTTTTCATCTCTGGCTTTGCAAATTTCCCGACTCTTCTCCTGCTGTTCTTGCGCTATTTGCTGCACTATTTTCTTTGCATCATGATGTCCACCTCTCACATCTTTTGTGCCGAAAGAAAAGTCCACATGTGACTTCAACAGATAACAAAAACAAGTCTCGAAAGGATGTTTAATGCACTGCATGTGCTGCAACTATTCACCCCAAGCCTTACAATAATCATGAACAGTCTTTTGAATAATCATCTGATTCAAGCCAAGATTTGGAAGAGGCATGCTTCGCTGCAACTGCACTTCATGATGTACATCTCTATTAAGTGATAATCTTTCAGGTCCCTGTAACAGAGCACCATACTCGGGAACACATTTAATTAATTTAATTCCATGTTCCACCAATGATTCACCTTTAACAACCATTAATGCAAACTTCCTACTAGCATTCACTATCATTTTCATTTGACTTGTAGTGACTAATGCTAGATTTTTTTTCATACGATGTGCACGAACAATGTATTCCACACCACCTTTAAAGAGATGATATTTGTTTTTCTCTCTATAAAAGATTGCTTTCCGGTCATACAAATATGGACTCCCAAGTACCATTCCACAAATGTCCAGTGGTACTACATCTAGTTCTACCTCATCCATAAACTTTTCAGTGATTGCAAATTTCAAAACACATTTCTTTGTAACTTGCAATTGTGTATCATTAGTAACCCAACCAAGAGGATAGCTTTTTTCATGAGGCATAGTAACTAAATGCAATTTATTAACCACTTCTTCTGATATCAAAATCACTTGAGAACCACTATCAAACAATGTATCAACCTTTGAATGATTTGTAATGACACGAACATGAAACATTTCACTTCTTCTTTTATCACCATGCATAGAAGTAGATAGCAGATTTGTACTTGTACTTGCACATGAATTAGAACTTGAACTTGCATCAATGGAAAGAGATATACTTTTATCTTTACCTTGGATCCCTATTGCTGTGATCTTAGTCTCATCACCTGAATCAGACCCCAAGTCTTGAATTATTGCTGCAGTAGCTGCTTGATTATCCTTATCTTTGTTTTTATTTCTTCCCATCCACTTTGGCTTTAATTCTGGATGAAGTTTCCATCACTTTGAAACATCATGCCATTTCTGACAATGTGAGCATGTGGTTCTTTCACCGTCTTTCGTGATGGTAGCTGTTTCCTTTCCCTTATCTTTGCTTTTATCTTTGTTGTCAAATTTAGATGACTTATTCATAAAGGAATCATCATCATGCTTACCCCTGGCTTCTAAATGGGTAGCTTGAACACATACATCATCCAAATTATTGGGATTAAACATCAACAAAGTATGCTTCAAATAAGAATGCATGCCACCAATGTACTTAAGAAGAGTTTCCTGTGTATCTAATGAAACATTCAATGCAATAGCCCTCTTTTTGAATTCATGAGTATAGTCTTGGATGCTTTGTCCTTTAGCTTGTCTAAACATTTGCCAACTCATGGTTAATTGTTGCATGTGACCTAAAGGATAAAATTGCTTCCTCAATACTTCAATGAATTCATTCCAAACTGAAATAATTTTACCATTTTTTCGAATATTTAGCTGAATCTTGCTCTCCCACCAGGTAAGAGCCATTCCACTCATCCTCAAAGTGGCCAATTGAATCCTGGAAGGGTCATCATTAATGCCCTGCACCCTGCAATATACTTCAAGCTGCTTGATCCAATTGTCTAATTTTTCAGCATCTACATCTCCATTATAAATAGGTAATTCAAACTTTACATCCAATTTGAAATAAGTCATACTAGAACTTGCATTATTTGAATGAGAAGTATGAGAAGAAGAAAAAGTCTGTTTAGTATCAGGAGGATCACCATCACCTCCTACTCCTTTACCCTTTTCTTTAGGCTTCACTTCTGCATCTCTGGATGAAGATCCTTCTTCTTTCTTCTTCCTTTCTGCTCGCTCATCGAGTAGAATTTCCAACATGGCTTTCATGCTCATAAAATCTTCCACAAACTCAGTTTCAGAAATGACAGGTTTTTCCCGTTCGGTATGTCCTTCTTCTTCCCCTCGTGGAGAAGACATGGTTCTTGAGAATGTTCTCTTGGAGCCAATATCAGGATCTCCTTCAACTAATTCTCCTTCACCAAGCTTTAACCTGGACCTGGTAAGCATTCACAAACTTGCACAACAATCAACCAGCTCTGATACCATAATATGATCCGTAGGACCTCAACTTTAGTGCTTTAAAAGTTTGTTGTAAAAGAATGCGTGCAACAGGTTAATTAATGGACAGTATTTAGCAGAAATTAAATGCTCAGAACGGGAATGAAGAACAAGATTAATAACAGATGCCAAGCATGAAAACAAAGAAACAAAATTTGATAACGGATTTCACCCCCCCCCACTGGGCTACGTCTCCGGGTCCCTCTCCAATAGGAACCGATCGAATTAATTTCTTAAAATGGTACAAATGGTTCTGGAAAATCACAGACTGAACATTAACAGTAAAGTCTTCAAGACCTCCTCTCTTGAAGTTACAAAACTGGACTTCAACGGCTAAAGAAGCCAAGTATAACTAAGAGTAGTCACCTTTAACAAGCAAAAAAAAACTCAGAGACAGTTTTCACAGCCAAAATGCTTCTCCAAGCTCTTACGAACTGCATCCCCCCCTCGTCCTCTCAATGAACTCCTCCTTTATTACCCATCTTGGCCGTCGCAAAATGAGCACAAACGTCCAAGAAAGGGCGACTGTTCACCTCCTCCACTGTTCACCTCCTGCTTCCAAGTGCCCCGGCTGTTCATCTCCTTCCCACCGTCACAAAGGGCCAAACGCCAAAGAAATGCGACTGCTCGCATCCCCCGAAACACGGCAGCAAGACTGTTCACGTGCCATGTGCATTTGCAGTGTTTGAATCAGAGGTTGTGATCATCCGTTTGTCCGCCATTGCGGAAGAAGATAAGGAGCGGGCTCGATATTTTCCTTCGATGAACCTGGTCTCAATCGGCTGTCAGTTGGTTTTCCGAATCGGAAGCTTTAGTCATTTGGTTTCCGCCATTGCGGCTGCCGGAATCCTTTCATCTTCCGATCTGTCTGAATTCCCGTCGTTGCGGAAGGAAGAAAGCTTTTAAGCTTCCGTCGTCCGATTTTTCACCCGCGGCTTCTTTGAACCATGTACCATATTGGATCTTAAAAGAGGAATAATCCACCGGATCATTCAATGAGCTTAATTTACTTCAACAACTAGTCTAGAACTATATATTTTGCAGATAGTAGTATAGTTACATCAGTTTATCTTTTTCTCATCAGCTCGAAACTCTGGTTTCATATCTTGTAAGGATGGCTATACTCAAATTTTTTATATATATCTTCTTTCTCTGGTTTTTGTTAAAAAAACAGAACTCAGATTATCATATTGCCAAAGTCTTTATCTCCCAAATAAAGCTCGTTGTTATATGAATCAAAATATATAGCAATATCAAAATCCATAAAAATAGAATTTATAATAACTCATAATTTTTATGCCAAAAAAAGACCAGGTACATTTCTAGCAATGATCAATCGACTATTGTACTGCTAAAAAGCTAGACAATAGCAATTATCCCTCAAATTTTAATTAAAGAGTATCTTGCTTAAAAGCCATTTTAACTATATGTCAAGCAATTCAACAAATAAACACTCAACAACATACTATTATCTTTTATTGCCAAACAATTACAATACTTACAAACAAGTTTTAATTAACCAAACACTGAAGGTCGGACCCGACTATTTGGAAGTAATTAAAAAAGTGATATGGGTCTCGTGGGCCAATAGGTGATAATTGTTCATGTAAATCTTACACTAGCACACACCTTTAAGGTCATACTCCAACACATGATCTTGAAGAGTGGAAAGTATATTTCAAACCCGAACTCTTGAAATCTCAAAACCATCTAGGATAGAGGAGAGAGAGAAATAAGTTTTAGTGATGACTAGTGCCCCAAATTTTCTCGGTTACAATAAAAAAATAAAAATTCTTTTGATCTCATATAAGAAAAATCAATGAATAAGCAAGCATAAGTTATTTAGAGCACATAAAGTGACCATGAGAGGTGAATAAGGTGGAAATGAGCTCACGTATGCCCACTACCACCCAAAATAATTGAATTCCTAACACAAGAATATAATGCATGGATGTCCCCCAAGTATTCCAAGCAAAAGTAGGGCATCAATATTCATCTCCATTAGTCAACATGCGACCATGACACATGATACAAATGATTCTTAAGATGGAAATTATCATGTTCCATAGAAATAGATTGTTGAATTAACTAATAGAGGATAGAGGGGAAACATATAATTGTTGAATTAACTAATAGAGGATAGAGGGGAAACATATAGAATTTGGTTGCAACATATGGTACATTCGGGTTTGAGGAAATACCATGAGTCATATGTATGGGATTACTTGTGGGTATGGGTTAGATCCATGGTATGAAAATGGCATGAACTATAGGATGCTATGCAATACAATATAAAGCAATACAATATAAAAATGAAATTTATAAAGATAAATAAGAACTTCACACGTGCACACACATCTTATACACAGGTAAAAATCGTAAAGCACAAAGGTATGGATCTTTCACAATCCTGGATAAAGTTGTTAATAATGCTTTTAGGATAGAATTACCTCTATATATGTGAATGTGGAAAAAATGAAATTGTATGAACCTCTAATGATCATGGATCAAGAGGAGGATGTTCATGTTCATTTTGTTGATGACTGTGTACCTGAGTACCTTGATGAGTTGCAGGAGACAATTCTTTATAGAAGGTTAATGACTTCGCAAAGAGAAAATGCGTAATATCTTCATGTGGGTATTAAGGAAATGCATCCAAGCAAGGCATGATGAATATAGAATGATAAGGTGAGGGAGCTATACCCTCACCCATGTACTGAATAATTTCATATTTTTGGAGGTCCAAAAGTTTCAAGTGGGGAGGTCTGATCAAGGGGGATCTTCTAATATACCTAAAATAAAAATATTCAAATGTTGTATAAAATCACACAATTGTATAGATCTCATTGAGAGCTTTCCGTCAATTCTCATTTTGTAAAAAAAGGACTTTGGACATGAAATATATTGTGTTTTGAAGTTTTGTTGAAAACAAGAAAAATGGGTTCCATGTGGCATACGTGAACCAATCATCCTTCAACATGTGGCAGGTTCAGGGTCTATTTGTTAGGATATTTAGACACTTAGGATTTAGTTAAGATCAACTTTTGTAATATATACATTAGATAAAAGTGTGTTTCTTTAGCATGCATTAGTATGCATTTGTAAATATTCTAATCCGATGGTCATGATATGTTCTAGACATAGAGTGATTCGATGGTTCAACTTCTTTTAGATCATATCTACCATTGATCCGTGGCTTAACACCCGATTGGTCTATGATATTTATTTAAAGAGCATAAAGGGTCCTTGGCTAGTTGATCGATTATGAGAAGCTCATGTAACTTTCTTTCTTTTGCATAATAAATTGCTCCAAGTAGCTATTTGGCTGGGGTCGTGGACTATTTCCCTCTCGAGGGTTTTAACCACGTGACAAACATCGGTGTGTTGAACTGTGATCTATTTATGTGAAGGGGTATTTGAAGGTGTTCGATCTTTTGGGAGTACCCTGTGTACCCGAACAAGGTATCATATCTTTTATGAAGAGCCGCTTTCGGTTTTGATCTAGATCTGGAACCGGTATTGCCAAAACTTTGAAAGGGTTTCTAGTTTTAGATTTTATGTGCATTTTTGGCTTGTGGGAGCTATTCCATTGTGTCCGGAGTGTCGTTTCCATTAGGAACTAGTTTTCTTTTCACCAAAAACCATTTTCGTTTGTTCTAGAAACACCCATTTCGGCAAATCTGAAGGTATAATGTTACAGTGACAGATTTGTTTTTTTTTAAATCTCTCATATTTTATCAGTTTATTATTAGATATTTTATGTTTTAGTCTCGAATTTTTGCCTTCCCTGACTGCGTATGCTCTTTTCCGTGCACCTTGAGCGATCGCGACGAATCAGAAACAGAAAGGGGACATTTTTTTTCTTGTCTTCTCGGCTACGTATACTCTTTGCCATGCACCTTGTGCGATCACGGCAAATCAGAAATAGTGAGAAAACTTGAAAATGTAGATTTTCTGGGTAAGCTAACCAAGATCTAACCCCATTGTGTGGAAAAAGTTTTTTGTTTTTGTTTTCTCATTTTTTTTGTGATTTGCAGGAAAAGAAAGCAAGCACGGAAAACGAGAGAGAAGAGTTAAGAAAAAAAAACCCTTCCTCTTTCCATACTTTCATGTGCCTTTGAAACTTAGCTCACTTGGTCCAAAGTTACTTTGCACCTTGATAAGTCTTGAGTTCAAGTCTTATCAAGCTACTTTTTAGCGCATGATTGTTGCACTATTTAAAAGTCACATTATTGTAAAAGTGAACATCACTTATTCTACAAAAGTGATTCACTTCAAAGCAACTTTATTTTAAAAGTGATTTGTCAAATGTTGATCTTGGGAAGAGGGGGCTTCTTTTTTTTAGTTGGTCAAGTTAATATCGGCCACGTCACTATTGGGGACATTTGCAACATTTTCTTTGATCAAGCATAACTTTATCATCTGGAATAAGTTTTCAGTGTCGTTTTTTTTAAAACCACATATTTTTTCGAGCTCTTTGCAACCAGAAGGTTATTTTTTTTTCAACCATTAGTTTACAGTATGGCCACCCCTTGTGATATTATACTTACAAGTTCTAACTATTTCTCATGAAAAACTCGTATGGAGGATGTTCTACGAAGTAGGGGACTTTTCAGGATAACCTCAGGGAAACAAACAGAACCCACTGATGATAATAAGAAAATTAAAAGAGAAAATAGATGTAATAAAGCTCGTGGATTGTTTGGGATGTCAATCTATACTGATTTGTGATTCCACATATCTGGCATTGATGAACGTGATAAAGCTTGGGAAAAGTTGGAATCTGTGTTTGGTAAACACAATGAAATTCGGGGTCATCAACTTGAGAATAAGTTGCTTTCCTTGAATCCAAATGATAAAACTCTGAAACTCTTATGTGAAAAATGCAAGATTAAGAAAGAAGACAAATAATGTATTTATCACATTCTTTCCAAAATTGGACCTGCATATTCTGTTTTTGTATCTACATTCTACTCCATAAAAGAATCCTTGAATGCAGCTAGCTATCAAGAGACTAGTCTTGAATCCTTTTGTGATTCCTTAATTAGAGAGCAAGATAATCTCATACATCTTGGAATAATTAACAATGGAAATACATTTGGGAAAGCCTTATTGTCCCAACAGAAAGAAAAGTCCAAGCCTCCCAAGAAACAAAATTTTCACAATAATAATTCAAACAACAAGGGTCTCAAACCCTCTCAGTCAGCTCCTTCTTTAAAAAATGACAAAGGATCCAAGCAAAAAGGAAAGAAGACAGAGCGTCATTGCAATTTTTGTGGGAAAGAAAATCATGATGAATCTAAGTGTTTCAAGAAGATGTCAGCCTTGGAAGCGGCAATGAAGAAGCACCACATCAGCATAGATTCGTCTTCAGAATCTAACTCTCATGGACATGCATTGTGTACTTCTAGTTACTCTTATATTGCATCTTCTTCTTCTACTTCAAATGAATGGCTCATTGATTCTAGAGCATATTATCATTTGGCTAAGGATCAAGCCATATTTTCTACTATGCATGAATGTAACACCAAACAAATATTTGTTGGTGATGATAGATCTCTAAGTGTTGTAGGATCTGGAACAGTTCCAGTAGAAAATGGTCATTTCAGTGATGTACTATGTGTTCCAAAAAAATTCTGCAATTTGTTATTAGTCTATCAGATTACTCATTCAGGTGAAGGTAAAACTATGACATTTACACCTCACCAAGTTGTAATCAAGGATTTTAAAAATCCTCAAAATGTCCTTGCTACTGGAACTATTGATGATATTACCAGGTTGTACAAATTTAACAACTTTGGGTCATCACCTTTTCCTTCAGTTTTTGTTGCTCATAGTGATAACTTGAGCAAACTTTGGCATGAGCGATTTGGTCATTTAAATTATCGCTCATTACAACAACTATGTAAAGACAATATGGTGACTAGTCTTCCGATGGTATCTTGCAAGGATGGTGTTTGTTCCGGTTATGTACTCGAAAAACATCATCGGGATAGTTTTGACAAACATGCCTCTTGGCACGCCTCGGTTCCCTTGGAGCTTGTGCATAGTGACTTGTGTGGCCCTCTTCCATCTACTTCCTTTTCTGGTTTCAAATATTTCTTAACTTTCATTGATGACTACTCCAGACGCACTTGGGTTTACGTCCTAAAACTTAAGAGTGAAGTATTTAACATGTTCTTGGCCTACAAGGCCCTTGTTGAAAAACAATCTGGTCATCAAATTATTAAGTTAAGATCTAACAATGGAGGAGAAAATGTTAACAACAAGTTAACTACTTTTTGCACTGAACAAGGAATCCAACAACAACACACTGTTCCATATACACCACAACAAAATGGTGTAGCTGAACGAAAGAAACGCACTTTAAAAGAAATGGCTAATTGTATGATCCAATTTAAGGGACTAAGTCTTCAATATCGGGTTGAGGCCATAAATTGTGCGAATTACATAGTTAATCGCACACCCACTAAAGTTTTACAAGGTATAACACTGAAAGAAGCATGGAGTAAAATTAAACCAGATGTAAGTCACTTTCGTGTGTTTGGTTGTGAAGCATGGGCTCACATTCTGGATGAAAAACAAAAAGCATTGCAGCCTAAAAGTGAAAAGTGCATATTTGTTGGATATTCTGAAGATGTAAAAGGTTATAGACTTCTTCATCCCTTTTCACATGATATAATCATTAGAATAGATGTTAAATTTGATGAAAATCTCTTGGCCTACAATCCTAACTTGGCGGGTGTGCCATCTTTGGCCTGCGAGCCTGATTCAACGATTGTGCCTTCTTCTTCTTCTTCCAGCTTCCTTGATAGGTTTCCAACTCCAGTTTCTGATGATGATAGTGAGGATGAAAATCCACCTCCGCCTGCTCATGTTCCTCCAATTGCACCAGCACCAATACTTCCTCGATGGGTTTGTTCAACATGTGAATCAATTGGTGATCTTGTAGGTGATCCTAGAGATCAACGATGAACACGTTCTTAGTTTTAGCGAGCCTCTTCTCTTTTGGTTCAAGTTTCCGAGAATCATGATCCATAAACTTTTACAGAAGCTTTAAGAAATCCAGATTCGGATGCAGCTATGGATGAAGAATATTGTTCTTGAATGGCGAACGATACTTGGGATCTTGTTCCTCTTCCAAAAGGAAGAAAATTTGTCAGATGTAAATGGGTCTACAGAACAAAGTATGCATCAGATGGAAGTGTTGAAAGACTTAAGGAAAGGTTAGTTTCCAAAGGTTTTTCCCAAGTTGAAGGGATTGACTACAATGAAACCTTTGCCCCTGTAGCAAAAATGAACTCCATTCGCCTTGTTCATTCCCTTGCAGCCTTACATAACTGGGAAGTGCATCAAATGGATGTCAAGTCTTCCTTCTTACATGGTGATTTACATGAGGAAATTTACATGGAACAACCTCCTGGATATGTTGAGAATAACTCTAGCCTTGTTTGTCTCCTTGAGAAATCCTTATATGGCCTTAAGCAAGCTCCTATAGCTTGTTATGCCAAAATGGATAGCTTTCTCCTTGACACTGGTTTTTCTAGATTCCATTATGACCCTAATGTATAGGAAAGTAGGAAACCATCTCATCATACTTTTTCTTTATGTTGATGATATTATCCTTACTGGTAGTGACCCTAAACTTATAACCCATGTGAAATCTAGTCTTAAGCAAAATTTTGAAATGTCAGACTTAGGACATTTGCATTATTTTCTTGGTATCCAAGTCTTGCAAACCAAAGAAGGAATCTTTCTTTCCCAATCTAAGTATGCTTGTGACTTTCTTCATCGCTTCCACATGGAAGATTGTAAACCATCCCCTTCTCCCTTCTAGTCTGGAATCAAACTTTCTGCCACTTGTACTTCCTCTGAAGTAGATGCCACCTTGTCTCGTCAGCTTTTTGGTAGTCTTTTATACTTGACTCATTCCCGTCCTGACCTTTCCTTTGCTATTGGTCGTGTTTCCCATTATATGCAAACTCGTCATGAAAGTCACTAGAAAGCAGCAAAAAGAATACTTCGATATATTCGAGGTACAATTCAGTTTGGAATTCTTTACAGTACAGGGGGGAAACCTTTGTTGGTTGGTTTCATTGATTCAGATTGGGCCGGCGATCCTGATGATCAAAAGTCTACTGCAGGTTATGTTTTTAGTCTGGGATCTGGACCTGTCACTTGGGCTTGTAAGAAACAACAAGCTCTTTCTCTTTCTTCAGCAGAAGCGGAATATCGAGCCGCAGTTAATGCCAGTTAGGAAGCTTTATGGCTTTGACAGATCCTTTCAGAGTTTGGATTCGAGCAGCAGTAGTCTACTCCATTTTTTGTGCAGCAATCAAAGTGCCATCAAGCTTGCCAAAGATCTAGTTCTACATCAGTGCATCAAACACATTGAGCTACACATGCACTTCATCAGAAATCTTGTTCATGATAGTGTTATTGAAGTGCTCTATTGCCCTACAGATGATCAAGTTGCAGACATCTTCACCAAGTCTCTTACAGAAGCAAAGTTTTCTAAACTTCGGTCTATGTTAGGAGTTCAGGAATGTGTCCTTAAGGGGGGGATAGGCTCTAATGCCTCCTTCCTTCTCTTAATAGTATCACTTTTGTAAATCCTTCAATCCTATCCCAAGTTGTTCTTAAGGGGGGATGTTAGGATATTTAGGCACTTAAGAGTTAGTTAAGATCAACTTGTGTAATATATCCGTTAGGTAAAAGTGTGTTTCTTTAGTATGCATTAGTATGCATTTGTAATTATTCTAATCCAATGGTCACGATATGTTCTATACATAGAGTGATCCGATGGTTCAACTTCTCTTAGATCATATCTACCATTCATCCATGGCTTAACACCCGATTGGTCTATGATCTCTATTTAAAGAGCATAGAGGGTCCTTGGCTAGTTGATCAATTATGAGAAGCTCATGTAACTTTATTTCTTTTGCATAATAAATTGCTCCAAGTAGCTATTTGGTTGGGGTCATGGACTGTTTCCCTCTCGAGGGTTTTAACCACATGACAAACATCGGTGTGTTGATCTGTGATCTATTTGTGTGAAGGGGTATCTGAAGGTGCTCGATCTTTTGGGAGTACCCTGTGTACCCGAACACTATTTTTCACTTTCAAATCAAAACAATTAAGAATTAGGAGTCATGATGAACTTTGTAGTAGTTGATATGCCCATGTTGACTTCTAACTTTCGACGTCAGAATCAAAATAATGGGAGTTGGAAGTTGAGATGATTATTGTGGGAATTGTTTAGATATTTTTTACTTTTGATTTCTAAATTTGAAACCAAAATGTTGGGATTATCACAGTCAGGATCGGTGTAGTTGGGATCATCACAATAAACATCAGAACAATCGACATCAGAGTGATCATGATCATGACGACAGTTTATAGATCGACGGTCCAGCATGACCAATGACTGATCTACATCAACGACCAAGAATGAACCTGGAATTTATGTCTACGGATATCATCTTTCAATTTGACAGAGATAATTTATGGTATTTTTTGTTCTTGTTTTGCACTATGCCTATTCCTTCGATCTCGAGATTCATCGTAAATATTAATTTGGACTTTGGATCACATTGCATATCCAATTGGGCATGACATCAACAGATCCAAAAACCAATCCGGTTTTTTATTTAAAACTTCTGAATTGGACATGGATTGACAGAGAAGTAGAGAGACAGACAAAGAGAGAATTCACTGAAAAATAGAGTTTAGATAGATATTTTGAGCTAAAAAAGTTCTTAATTAATAGGGTGAAGGTCGAGTGTGACATTCAATGTGGTCATTGCTAGTGCGTTGAAGCTGTAGCATGATTCGAAGGTGGCTCCATCAAACATAGGGGACAAGTTCTCATACAACAGGTTAAGGGAGGTCCTTGGAACAACTATTTAGCATTGGCTTAGTCTTTAAGTAGCATAAATAATATCTGATAGTTCTTTGTATTGATGTAAGTTTGCAACACTGGAATAAATTAATTAAATGGCCCCAATGGAATCCAGGACCCACATTCATAGTCCTTTAGAGTCGAAATCAGTTATGAAGTTGCATTCTTTAGTTTAAGGTTTGCATTTGTGTTTATTTTCATTTTTGTTATTTTTGAATACTATTTTAAAGGAACTCACATTTTAAAGTCTTCCTTATATATTTTACTATTTATAAATCATTCACACATAAATTCATGGTTAAGGTGATCCTATAATATTCAGATCATTGATACTTAGAGCTATAATTATGCTTTCTACTTGCTTTTTTTAATTATAATGTGTGCTTTCTTGTATTGGAGAACGATTGTCATTAGACCAAAACCTGTAGGCATTAATCTCCGATACAATAACCAAAATCAATATCCACGAGAGGGGGTTTATCCATGTAACAAAACACATGGGTAGCATTGGACACAAATGCCAACAATCCCCCCTCATCATTACTTGGGTGAGTTTCAAACTCGAGACCTGTCACTTCGATACCATTTTTTGGTATATTCACCAATACTAGGAGGGAGGGTGAATCAATATTGAACACCTTTTACCATTTTTAACTTCAATAACATCATGTAAACATTTACCATTAACAATTCCATTCGACATCACATAAATTCATACATAATTGAGAATGAGTTTCAACAGAATTCCAAGAGGGAGAAAACCATAGAAGATATACCTTTTATTAACCAATATTTACATTTTCAGGATCCAACCTATGAGGTACACCCATCCATTTTGCGAGAACCAACTTAAATAAATATAGGAACCAACCTATCACAACAAGCACCCACATGTTGATATCATACACCCATATGCCAAGGACATCAATCCTTGCTACAAGAAATAACTTCTAGAACTATAGGAACCAAGCTACCCAAAAAAAAGCACCTACTTGTTGATATGGTGAAGGAACCAAATTTCAATGTAAACACCAACTCACATCTTTACAAGAACTGACATGTTGATGACTTCAATCCTCCCTGAGATCGACCCTCCCACCCCGATGTCAAATACAAATTGTCTTCAATTTGTAGTCTCTTCCTCTTTTTGCAAAATTGTGTCAACATATATTCTTTTGTCAATCATCACTCTATCAATAGCTTCGTCTAAGCTCAACCATAGTCCTAAAACCCTAATTCATGCCATATTTACACAATATTATGAGTAACAACCTCTTCTATATGTATCTTTCATCTTTTCATAATAATGCTCTCTATTCATAAAGCATAAGCTCTTATACTTTGTATCCCTATTAATTACACATGTATCTACTCATTGTTCTAAGAAAACCCCCCTACAGATAGGTTTATATCTTCTTGGGATTGGAAGAGGACCCTACTTTCCTACCCAAGATATAAATACAACAAGTAAACACTATCTCCCTCCAATCTAGCTCATACATAAACAAGTAAGCTATGGAAATACAAAGCAGGTGTCCTAGCCTACTTTTGAAGGTTTTCCTAACTGCTCCAACTCCTAGCCTTTAACCATGGGATTATGATTTTTTTCACAATGGAAAGACAAGACCTTATCAAAATCACTATATGTATAAAAAATATATAACTATGAAAAGATAGATAATTTCATGCATTCACTAGTAAATACATGCAGATAGGAGGAATATGCTAAGTTAGATTAAAAAAAAAGCAATAAGGAAGCCATACAACATGTGTTATAGATGACTCATGCTTAATTTGAAATCCTTCAACTCTCCTTCAATATCCCTTCAAAACTCTTAAAATCATAATCTCCACCTAAGTGTTTCCCTCCAAGAATTAAAAGAACAAAGGTATGGTGTTCTCCAAAATCACCTCCATTAGCCCATAGATGCCTCTCCTTATGTAGAATTTAGGGAGGTCAAACACTAGGAGATGGTTTAGGATCTGGGTGAGGATAACATGGATCAAGGATATCCAATATGCCATGGATAAAATGTGAGAGATGATTCAAAGGGAAAACTAATTCCATCAAAATCTCTTGAAAGATCAAGATCCAAAAACCTAGGGATAGGCCTAAACATGGACTTTTACTCCCCCAAGGTGGTGTAGAGGGAAAAAATTTGCATTTTTCTCTCCCCCATGGGCATGCAAGGCATGAAAATGATGTAATTTTCACTCTTAAGTCAACTAGTAGGGCATGCCAATTCCAGTAGGATGCTCAAAAGTGGATAAGGTGAAGTGGTTTTTGACCCCTTACTTGCTGGATTTGTTTCCTAGTGTGGCTAGGGAAGTGACCAACATAATCCTAAAGGATCCTAACACTCATAGGAGGTGCACACATCATGTTTCTTATGGTGATATTGTTATACAGCTGATTGGCACCTCTCCGTCCGAGTGCTGACATCCCTCAGGTTGGCACACAAAAGGACACATATGGATTGAGGTTTGCCCAGTTTCATTATACCTTGATTGATGCTGAAACACATTCCCTTTTTATCCAGCTGGTTACTTTGCTATTTTGAGAGTTGAGATGTATGCGCGACTCTCCCTATTAGCAGGTCGCGCATATGCGTGGGTGTCAAGTTTAGCAAGTCGCGCATAGATCTATGCGCGGGTTGTCCTTATACAAAGTCGCGCATGATGCGCGGGTTGCCTTACTACAGACCCGCGCATATCT